>JANIJG010009834.1:0-86693 GCA_024611175.1 Megaceryle torquata
GGACTTGTGCAAGGCGTTTGACACTGTCTCACATGACATCCTTGTCTCTAAAATGGAGAGACACAGATTTGACAGACAGACCACTCAGTGGATAAAGAACTGGCTGGATGGTCGCACTTTGTTGTTGTCAATGTCTCCATGTCCACGTGGAGGCCAGTGACAAGCGGTGTTCCTCGGGGCTCTGTTCTGGGTCCAGTGCTGTTCAACATCTTTGTCAGCGACATGGACGACGGCATCGAGTGCACCCTCGGTAAGTTTGCCGATGACACCAGGCTGTGTGGTGCCACGGACTCACCTGAGGGAAGAGATGCCATCCAGAGGGACCTTGATAGGCTTGAGAAGTGGACCAGTGCAAACTGCATGAGCTTCAACAAGTCAAAATGCAAGGTCCTTCACCTGAGTCGGGCCAGTCCTAGACACAAATACAGACTGGGCACAGAGTGGGTTGAGTGTAGCCATGAAGAGAAGGATTTGGGGGTGTTGATAGAGGAGCAGCTCAACGTGAGCCGGCAATGCACTCATGCAGCCCAGAAGGCCAACCACATGCTGGGATGTATCAAGAGAAGCGTAGCCAACAGGTCAAGAGAGGTGATTCTCCCCCTTTACTCTGCTCTTGTGAGAGCCCACCTCGAATACTGCATCCAGTTCTGGTGTCCCCACCATAAGAGGGACATAGATCTGTTGGAGCACATTTAGAGGAAGGCCACAAAGATGATCCAAGGGCTGGAGCACCTTTGCTACGAGGACAGGCTGCAGGAGCTGGGATTGTTCAATCTTGAAAAGAGAAGACTTCAGGGGGACCTAAGAGCTGCCTTCCAATACCTGAAAGGACCCTACAGGAAGGCTGGGGAGGGACTTTTTACAAGAGCACTGACGCATAGGACAAGGGGAAATGGGTTTAAGTTGAAGGAGAACAGATTTAGCTTAGATCTTAGGAAGAAATTGTTCAGCACAAGGGTGGCAAGATACTGGAATAAATTGCCCAGAGATGTTGTGGCTGTCCCCTCCCTGGAGGTGTTCAAGGCCAAGTTGGACAGAGTCTTGTGTACCCTGATCTAGTTGAGAGGCATCCCTGCCCATGACAGGGAGGTTGGATTGGATGATCTCTGAGGTCCTTTCCAACCTAGGCCATTCTGTGATTCTTTTATTTGAGGAGAGGGGAAAGGTATGTTCAGTTCTAGTGATCTGTGTAATATGCCATGTCTTCATTTCTTCATTTAGTGTTAGGAGACATTTTTGTGTATAGTAATGAAGAGGATTTTCAGACTCTCACTGCTGCATTTTCCAGACTCCTGACCAGCTGCAGTACCTCAAATCATCCATCCCATTAAAAGAGAGAAGATCCCTTTACTGCTGCCATGTCCTTTTCTCCAGCAGCTTAAGAACTGGTGAGAGAAAAACTGACCACTATATTATTCATCCTGGGGCTGGCTGAAATACTGAATATACGTTTCAGGGCTGTTTGTCCCTGTCTCTGGATCCTGTTAGGCTCCTGGTAGGCTGCTGGAGAAAAGGACAAAGCAGCAGTGATGACTCCAGCTTCACACCAACATGGGATTGCTACCACCAAGAAGAAGAACATTGCATAGTGTCGGAAGGAGAATAAAAAGTGTAAGGACTGACATTTTAGAGGAAGAACTTTCCTGGGGAGTATTAGCAGGGACAACAGCTTGAGCATTTTGGCTCTGAGATAGCAACTCATAATGTTTTCTTATCCCTCTTCTAACAGCACTGCTGGAGATCTAAGTTGTTATGTAAAAGACCAGGTTTATTTTATTCTTGCCCTGGTTTGTGTGAGAACAGATTATTTTATTATTACTGCTCTTCTTCTATTGAAAAATTTTAAGTACAGGAGATGCTGATCTGTAAAAATTAAAAATAATTTCTACAGAACAGTATGTCTATTATACAGTTTCTATGAATTTAATTAATTCTATGATTGTATAAATTAAATTTATTAGCACTCTGTGATATGTCAGTTATTAGATGGCTTTTAAAATATAAGTAATTTTGTTACTTGTGAATGTATTTTATTCCACTATAACTTACCTGTGAAATAACCAGCATGATATAGATGATTATACCAGAACTTCATCCCAAGGCATCGTGTTTAATATTAATGTGAATGTCAAGTTATTCACATCACTGTTCAACAACCAGAATCCTTAAGCTCTTCCATCTGTATTTCTACTTAAACATCTGTATTTAACAAGCAGTCTGAAAACAGTGACACATATTATAAGATGGCAAAGTGTTTATTCACTCAGATGTGGGAATGTTCATTCTAACCAGTAGTCATCTGTTCACCAAGAGATAACTTTATATGCATTTCTCACTTTCTTTTTTTAATATTTCTGGGTTTTTTTTATAGCCCTTGATCCATCCAAAGATCCATGTTTGAAGGTGAAGTGCAGCCCCCATAAAGTGTGTGTCACTCATGACTATGAAACTGCTATTTGTGTAAGCCGCAAGCAGCTGGTACACAGGTAAGTTAAGTTTATTTTCTTGTAGTTTTTGGTGTCTTCAGAGATATTCAGTATGATGAGAAGCAGCAAAATGAGAAAACTCCAAAATAAACAGCCCCCCCCCCCCAACAACAACAACAACAAAAACAAAACAAACAAACACAAACAAACAAAAACCCACAAAAACAAACTAATAAACAAAAAAACCCCAATCCCAAACAGAAGTCTTGCTACTTATAAACGAGGCTATTCCAAAAATATGAACTGGAGCATGGTGCACCATCTAGTGTAGAGTGCAGAATTGTCTCCCAGTTCTGCGAGTAGTTTTCTCCTCCCAGAGAGCAGTAACTATACATATTTTAAAATCTTGAAAACCTGGAATATGAAAACATCTTGTCAGAGACATCTACAATTCCAGTAACTTAATTAGAAGTAATTAAAAAGAGATTAATAAAGAATTACTTTTTTTTTTTTTTTTAATATATCAAAACCTCTGCTAGATTTGGTAAAAGACTGACAAATGTTGGTTGAACTTTATAGAGCATCTCCCTGGGAAGTCACATAGTTTCAGAAAGCTCCAGATCTGATTGTTGAACAACCGAATTAAGAGGATATGAAATACCAAATATATTAAGATCCTTGTCCAAGATGTTCAAATTAGACCCCAGAGCTTCACTGAGAGAAGCTATGAATAAACAAAGAAAAGCCTACTGATCATAGGATGAAATAATCTACAAACAATCAAGAATGAAGAAATTTATAAACAATTCTAGAGAAATCAAACTAACATTGCCCTGTTTTGGAAGCAGAACAAGTAGAACTGGTAATGAAACTGGTCCTGGTATCTCCAGAGTCTCTGAGTCAAGACTCAGAATAAAACTGAAGAAATAAGCCCCTCCATTTGCCAACAGATGTCAAAAAAACCCCGTACTGCTGTAATGGGCAACTCTGAATAGTCAGTCTGTACTTTAAGAAAAATATGTTGTCTTGCTTTCATTACAGTTGCATAATAAATCTCAGGACTGGTCTCCAATTTCTTTCCCTATTTAGGAGGCAAGCAAAAATTTGTCCGTACCAATTCAGGTCCCCAAACATCATTGTCAGCTTAGGTTGTAGTTCCACAACTGTTTAAGCCAAACTAAATTTCAGGATGATCTGATTCCCATGTACTAGTACCACCTGTTATCTCACTTCTCCCTGGCTGAGGAAGCTAATCCAGTAAAAACCAAAGAAGTGTCTTTGATTTATAACACAACGTTAATGATGCAATGTGCACAAGGCAGTATACTTAATCTTTGGGTTTTGATACGGAATGAACCCTGGAAGGATGTTAGGAGCATGGCTATGTGCAGTGCTTACATTCTAATGGCATTTGCAGTATTATGTAGCTTACATTTTCTAGTTAGGGTGGATTTAAAGCAGTTGCATTATATGGTAATCCTTATGATATATAGACATAGATGTTGAGCCAAATGCTTTCCAAGCTATTTCCAGTACTTAATGTCCCAAAAGTGGTACAGAGTAATGGTATAGAGGAGGAGCTGAATATCTTTTTTTTTTTCCAGAAACCAGGCTGTGTTTCATGTGATCTCTCTATGATTCCTCTACTGCCTGCAGCTATTTCAGCTAACCTTTGAGTAACACTGTGTCTATGGAGATGAAGAGAAAAGTATTGAAAACTTACTTTGAAAATTTTCCAAACAGTTTCCAGCAAGTTTTGTAATGCTGTAGGAACTACTGCTGATGTGTGATAGTGTCACTTATGTCCCCAAAGTGTTTTTATTCTCAAAATATCTGACTACCCTTGCCTCATAGGGTAGACATGTCAATGAGGAAAGTAACTAGGCCAAATTCTCTGCTGATTTCAATCAGTGGAGTGACACCAGTGAAGATTTTCATCTTTAGTCCCACAACATTCTGTTCTTTTTTCTGTGCTTGACCTGAATACTGCTGTACGGCTGACTCCAGTCATATTTAAGGCTGGTTAATCAGGAGTAAATGCATTACAAGAAGTGGAGTTGCACCTATTTAAACCCAGTGAAAGCCTGAATATAATAGCGTGGGCACATGTGTAGGAAGAATCATCAAATAATACAGCACCATTGTGATTGCTTTGCACATCCACAGTGCTATTGGGTGTGCTCAGAAGGGTTTTCTATTTCATGCATCATTATCAGCTTGCTATAGTGGCTTTACAAAGCATGTAGGCTCAGCAAAAAGTCATCAGGAGAGCAACATGTGTTATTTGCTGAGGCTTCCAGACAGAGCTACGCCGATTTGCATCACCTGATTAACTGGCCCACTGAAGAGTTGCAGCACAAGGAAACTGTATTTTTCCAGGCTGGTGTAGCTAACTTTGAAATCAGCAGTGACAATGCAGAGTCATTGCTCTTTCATTGCCTTTGTGCTGGAACACGCACTTTTAAACCATTGAGGGAATACAATATCAGTGTCTAAATTTGAGTTAAATGGAAACTTGTTATTTTACTCAGACCCTTGCCCTATGATGGCTAACTGATCCAGTAAGGCTTTCAGTCTCATGCCATTAGACTAAGCCTTTCCCAGTTGGCAGCACGGCTGTCACAAATTTCACAGTGCCATGGCTTTGATCTTGGCCATGGTAGACCTGCTGGATGTGGGATCCCTTGACCCAGCTGGCAGGGTGTGTGGAGTGGGTCCATGGTCTGGTGCTGGTAGGTTTGGCTGTGGGTTGTCCCAGGGGTGCCAGAGGAGCCTGATAGAAGTCCATTGCCCTAGGGGCAGCCTGGCCTCTCCTGTGCAGCCCCCTCCTTCCCTCTTCCACCTCCCTTCTGCAGTCACCTGGTGGTCAGCCCTGGGTCTTGAAGATAAGATGTCTAAGAGGTCTTTTGGACAGTTAACAGTGTTTTCTCAGCACATCCTCTAAGGCGTTTACAGTGCAAATTGGATGGGGCATTAAGAGAAAAAGCAAGACTAGTCAGTGATTGAAGAGAGTGTAAAAGATAAATCTGAAGGTAACTTCTTATATGCTTAATAGTCCTTGGACTAATGATAGGGCCTTATGAAATCATTTGTGTGGATTAAAACTGCCTTCCATTTGGACATGATCTATGAGAAAGAGTCTTTATTAGTTCAGTTTTGCATGAAATGCAGTAGTTCATATGTTTCAAAGATTTCTCATACATTTGCAGTCCTGTAAAACTTGGTGTCATTCGTCTCTGCTGGTGTTGCTAGTGCAGCTGATGGGAAGGAACAATGTCACTCTTGGGCTTTTTTGAGAAGAACAGAATGAGGAAAGAGGATTGATGAAAAAATAATGGGAATATTAACATGTCCAGGGATTACAGCTTTGTTCAGTTCATTTACCTGGCGATCACAGATTAGTTTATCACTGCACTGTATGTCACTCACAGAGGTAGTCAGGTAGTCATGCAACATCTCTGCTATTGTGCTGTGACTTAGAAGTCCAGCTACTTACTCAGTATTTCTTCAGTACTTTTGAGGCTACTGCTGCTAACAAAAGAGACCACTACTGAGTTCCTCACAAATAATTTTTTTAAGCTCTGGACCAGTTCCCAGATAAAACATCTGTTGTTCTAAATTACACATCAAAAGCTTGGTCTGACCAATGTGACTGAGTTGACAACTACACTTACCCACAATGAGCAGACAAATCTCCCTCTCTTTCTATACAAAACATGCAGTTGATACACTAACTCTGTTTAGGAAAGACCCTGTTGAGAACATGTCCACTAAAACATCCTCTTGTGTGAAACTGACATTTTCGTACCCCTGGTATTCTATCTGCTATTGGTGCGCTTTAAATTGTAAAAAGGGAATTCATGAATGAAGAAAATTAGTAATGGAAAACATCAGTGACCCACCTGCTTTCAAGAACTGCTTGGGAGCACCATAGAAAAATCTTTGGCCCCAGCAAATGCACTTTTAGGGATTTATTGAAAAGTTGTGCATGTAAGTGAGGATTTTAAGCAGCGCTATTCCTCAGTGTCTTTGTATTACATTGACAGTTTCCTTTTAAAATGCACTAAATAGAGAGTCTGTAAACCCTAACCCTGTTTTGCTCTCTCTGATTCATGCATGTCTGTGTTTTCTGATGCTGGCTTTGCTGCCAAGTGTTAATGAGGGTTGGCACACCAAGGATTCTTTTGGGGGCAATACCTTCCTGTTTTGGAAAGCTGACTCCCACCTTCTCGGTGGCCTGGCCAATGTGAGGGAACATTCCTAAGCTCGTGATGTTTAATTCTGCGTGATTTATGTGGTAATGTTTATCAAAGGCTGAATACTGGAGCAATCTGTATGAGGTAGTGTAACAGAAACAAACCTGGGAGATGATGAATTATCTTTGGATCTGCTAATAACATTCCTTTGTTCCCCAACTGGCCTTGCTTTGTTCATAGCTTTTTTCTATTCTCTTGTTCATTTTTGTGCTGATTCAGAAAATACTCGTTCATTTGTGTATTAAGTACAATTAAGGGAAAAAAAAATCACAGCCCAAAGGGAAATTTACAAAATAGCTTTGTTCAGCTTCCTGTTGGCATATTTATCAGTGTTAATTACATGTGTTTTACTTGTACATATTTTCTTGAAAGGGCTACCACGAGCAGCAAGATGGGAGAACCCAGACAATAGTACAGCAAGACCATTGTGTAGTTTATTCATTTTATTGTCTTTCTCCATGGAGACTGTCCAACTAGTTTTTCTAGTGAGCTTTTATTACTTCAGAACTTTTCCAAAGCAAAGTCTGAATGTTTCTAACTTTGCAAATCCCTCTCTTTCTTTAAGTTTGTGCTAAAGTGAAGAGGGGAGGGATGTAACTCCCTAACAGGGTGAATTCTTACGCATTTCTTTGAAGCCTTGATGCTGTTTTATAATCTGGCAGATGCAAGACAGGCAAAATTATGCAGAAAATTCAGAAAATCTGCTGTAAAAATACGGTTCTTTCATTTATTGTTTAATCATAGCTGAGGAAAAATGCAGTTATTTGCACTGGTGCTGCAGTGGAACACAGTTTGTTCATCCATCTTGGGTAGGTAGCATGCCAAAAAATGTGCTCTGGGACACTGATGGCTTCCTGGAGTAACAGGCTTTCAGAACTTTAATGGTGAAATGTGGGACTCCACTCCATAATTCAGGATAATGCAGCTCTATAATAAAATAATTATGAAGATTAAATTGTTAATGTATGCACAGGATGCAGAAAACTTAAATATAAAAATTATTTTTCACATTCCCAGAGGATTTTCTAAGTTCTGGGGTTGAATCCACAGTTTTGAGTTAATATTTAATGCAGATTTCTTTATTGGCAACAGTAGAATTATTTTGTTGATTAACATTTTTAAAATTAAAGGAAGAAAACTGCTCAGTTCAGAGCAAAACCAAAAATTTTCACCATTGTTTTAGGAAAAAAATAAAGCCATTTCTAATATGTTGGATTTTTTTTTCCAAGTAGCAATACAACAATATTTACATCTCTCTGCAAGCTGTTTTGGAATCGCTAAATCTGATTTTCCTTAAAAAAAACCAAGAATGCTTTCATGCAACAGATTTTATCCATCTCTAATGCTAAGCATTGATTTCTCTCATCTACTGGCATAGATTTTTGCTTCAGAAGGGAGCATTGAAATATTTGATTAAACACACACGCAAAAAAACCCCAACATATTGAATTAGCTTTTTTCAAGCAAATATATTGTACTGGGAAAATTGCCAAAATTTAGGCTTGTTATTCCCAAGGATACCTCTGACACAATCTTGGAGAATTATTTTAATCCTCTATGAATGAAAGTTCTAGACATTAACAGGATGGAGTAAATGGCATTTTTTTTGTAACTTGTGAACTATAGTGCATTATTCTGTAAAGACTATTCTTTCTACTATCTAATCACTTGTGGTACATTGCACAGTTTAACTGTAGTTCACGCTGTTTGTCCAGAAAAATAAATGAGAATCCAAGAAAATCAAAGAGAGAGGAGCCTTTGAGGTCACAGCCAAGTACAGCACATTATGTGATGTGCAAGTGGTGTGCAAGTGATGTTTGCAAGTCCTTAGGGAAAACTTGAAAGCTTTTAAAATATTTCATCTCTGGCCTGCCTGACAATAGAGTCATACCTCTGGTACAGTGCCAAAGCTTTGGGGTTTGCAGCAGAAAAGTAACAGACATGTGGAAATTGGGAATGTTTGTTTTTCTTATGTGGGCTAAGTTGCCTTTTAATAAGACAGAGAGCACGTGGTATCATGTGCCATCAATCTACAAATGCTCAAGGGGACCACTGAATATTAAGAGAGGACAGCATAAGAGCCTGGCACTATCCTTTATTCCCCATTACAGCTATTTTTAAAATGTTGATTATGAAAATTATGATCTAAGCATGAACTCTCAAAGCTCAGTAGCTTTTCCTCCAAAGACAGTCTTCATCTTTAAAAGCCCAGGTTTCAGTCCAAGGATGCTTAAATATTGGAACAGCACTCACTGGTTTTTAAAGCAGATATTACTTTACTCAACAGGGTAATCTGTAAACTTTAGGTCTCATTCTCCAAGCGGTCCATTTCTCAATTTCAGCTCTGTCTAAGGTAAATTGCTTTTAACTGAAGAGACCATAGGGAGAGTCTGTGGAGGGACTGGCTTTCATCAGGCAAGATGATATGAGCTAGTTCTGTCCTGAGTGATGAAAGTGACCTTCTTGCTACCAGGAGTTTCTGCACAAAAATCCTCCAGTTTATTAGTATTTTCTGGAAGAAATTGGCTGTGGTATCTCCCTTCAACGGACAAGACTTTACCTTTCAGGCTGTTTTCTGGCTTTCCCAGGCTCTAGATACACTGTTGACTTCAAAACTCAGAGATAAAAGAACCCTGAACACTAGCAAACATGTAGAAGGAAAGATCCACTTTCTTTGACTTTTAAGTACTGCAGTCCTCTTTAAAGCTGAATTCAAATATGGTTCCTAACTCAGAGCAAAAAGTGACCAAGTTTTGCACCATGCATTATGGCATTTCCGTGCATTTTCATACTTCCACAGAAAAATGCAGGCATGTTAAAGTATGGTCAGGCAAGAGCACAGATGTCTCACGTAAAAATTGCATGAGTTTGTCGCCAATATCCTAGATGTGAAAATTTCTGCATCCCGAGGCCAATTAGCCACTCTGCACTTCTCTCCCCATTTCTAGTCACGCTTCATCAGCTTTAGAGCTCATTAGAGTAGTGCAAGGTGACTGTCTCCTATTGGACAAGAGTAATTTTTGAAATATATGATAGTGCACAGCTCTTATTATAATGGATTTTAAAGCATGTAGACCTCAACTCTGTTTTGGCAATGGCAATAGATGAACTTGTTCTTGCTGTCAACAGGGGATTTACTGTATTTTATTCATAGTCACCAAGTTTCTGGCTGCTGGGGTGAATGTCTTACTGCTAAGGTCATTGTCTTTTACTCTGCATCTCTTGTCTTACTGTGCTCTACTTTACTGTGAGGATGCTGCAAGGACAAAAGAAAACACAATCGTTATTGAGACATTCTCCTGCTGCCTAACTCACTTTAGACTGGTATCAGAGCACTCACTGAAAACCACCTCAAAACCTCTGAATATCTCTGTTATCATCAGAAAATTATTATATTGCATAGAATAAGAAAATAACCTATCATCTTCTGCACTTTAATTAACATTTATAAATAGCTTGTTCATGTAAATGTAATATTATTGAATGGGTTGAATACCACTTTGTAATATTCCTGCTCTTATTATTTCTAGTTGTACATTTTTCACAGTATGTAAAAATGGACCAGAGGTGACTTCTTAGATCATTAAGTCAAATCCCTCTGCAACAATATCATATAAACTTTTTCATTAGCCTGCCAAGTTCTGTCTTAAAGATAATAAGGTTTATTGCCCCCTCTACTCGGTTTGGAAGAATCTTCAGCATCAAAACCTTTCTATTTAGAAACCTCCTAATATATTCCTAGCCTAAATTTATTCAAATCCAACTAAAACTTCTGTAGTTTTCCTAAATGGTTCCTCAGTATTTATTTGGAAATAATGACCTTCCCCGGTTTTGCTCAACTTATCAAATGCTCTTACTCTTTTCTTATAAAAAAGCTCTCTTGACTGTCTCTGTTTTCCTTTGTAGCAGAGCTCATTGGGGTTGGCTGCTGAGATCAGTAAAGAAATGAAACTCAAAGTATCACTTTGTTTTCTCGCTATTTAAACTCTACACATCTTTAGGTATTAAATTCTCTCTGAGTCATTGCTTAGTATGATTTTAATCTTTATTTCTTAAATTAATCCCCTCTTTTAAGTGCCTGTACTATCCATGCCTGCTTTAAACCTGTGGTTGTCCTTCTATGCCCTGTAGAATATCTGCAATTCAGAAGTTTATATTCCAGGTGGGCTTTCAACTGAGCTTTCTGGGGAACAGTTTTGGTTTTACCGTTCTGTGTTATCTCTGGATTAATATATATGGTAAATGTATGTGCAATTTTCTGTTTCAAGGATTTCTACGTAGTGTTCTACATTTGTTTCATCCTTACTAGAAACATACAGTAGCAAAATTACTTTTCTCTGAAAATTTTTTATTAACATGATAACAAAATGAGGGGGAGGAGTGAGACTGAAATAAATACAAGACATACCTAGTTGAGCATTACCTATAAACTATATATAAAATTCAGTGTTTAAAGCTCAGATCTGACTAATGTGAGACTGAGATGTATAATGGTAGAACATGCATGTCTGAAAGTTAATGTGTGAATACAGGTTTGTGCAGCAGATTTGTAGGGAACAAAAGCCAGCAGAAAAACTTAAATACAGGAAAGATAAAATAAGGGCAACACAATGTTTATTCTTCAGTGGTTTCACTATCTCAGTGGGTTCTTTTATTCTTTTGTTGACTGCAGAATTGGTCATATATAAATCTCTCGATACAGCTCTTACCAACTTGTCATGAGCTAGCATCCAAAGTTAAGTTAGAATCCAAGGTCCCTTCCAACCCCTGACATCCTGTGATCCAGAAGCTCGTGTTTCCCTTGAGATACTGAGAAGAAGGCTGAGTTAAAAGTTCAATCACCTCCTCCATGGCATTTTTCTGTTCCTGACTTGGACTGTGAGCTGTTTATAGCATAAGGGATGTTGGCTTTTTTTTGTTGTTTGGAAAGCTCTTCTTACTCACTCTGAAGTGAGCAAGAAATGAAAACAGTAATTGGTATAAATGTCATCAGCTTGGCAAATGTCAAGAGATCTGCCAACCAGGGAAAAATGAACAAATGAGTAAAGGACTTGCTGTCCTTGTATCCTGGTCCTGTTAGAAGACATCAGGCTTTGTGTTTGGAATGTCTTAGTAATTCAGTGCTTTTTTCAAACAACCTGAATGCATCATCATTATCACTATTATTAAAATAGAAGCAGATAGGTATGTTAGATGTGGGACCCAAGAGGACAGTTCTACAGGCTCCCAATATACCCACCTCGCACGTCACAGGCATGTGGTTTTCCCTTGAGCTGTTGGCTGACTTTCTCTATGACTGCGTTAATCCTTACACAGCTTGGAACCTGCAGTCTTTCTGAGTTTATCACAGCCCACCAGATTAAGGATGTATTTCCCAATTCAAGTTCTTTGTATTTTCAATGGGCTAAAAATTTTAACCACAGAATTGCTGGAAGCAAGTTTGTAATAATAATTTATACATGTCTGTATTTTTGTTGTTTATCCCTATCTAAATCTGTTGAGTAATCCAGTCAGTCAGAAATTATTATTTAATGTTTACAAATGACCTCCAATGCTCTGAAAATTATTCTTTATTTATACAATAATCTGTTTACTGGATATGCTAAATTTATTGCTGGTTTTTGCTGTAGAAGCCCCAGGCCATGAATGAGTTCAGTGGAGAAGTCTTTTTAGTGCTAATAAAAGGCTTGATTTTGTAAGATTGGGACTTATGTTTACAGAGAAGGAATTTTATTAAAGCTTTCCTTCAATTCCCAACATCCCATTATATTGGAAAAAGTATTAAATGTGCAGCATTTTAAAATATGCCTTTTGAAAAATGGCATTTTACATTCCAATTGCAGTGAATATTAGAAACAATATATTTTGTATGAAATTTGCAAGTTAGTCCTTAAAATTATTGCATTTCATTGGATGCTGGTCAGTTTGCAGCTTTTTACAATCGTTTGCCTTCAATATGATACAGATCCAACACATATAACTTTTAAACATGTCAAAGACTGATCTTTATTGTTACAGTTACACTTCTGAGATTTTACAGTTGTAGCTTCTAAAGCCTGTCACTGGCATTAAAAGGCATTAATAGCAATAGGCTAAATTTCTCATGAGTTGGGCCAGACTCTTCTTTTAAACCTCATGCCTTGCACAGTTCACAGCTTTCTACCCTGTGAGTAGCAGCCTGTTGGGTGGGAAACTTTGGCTCCTCTAAAGGTGGAAGTGGTTTTCTGCAGAGTTCTGCTGAATTTAATCTCTCACTCAGCGTTCTTCATCATTGCAGGAACAACAAAACTTCACTAAGTAAAATGATAAAGCTGTACCAAGGACCATTCTGAGGAGTTCATCAGCAAGTGTCTTGGCTTTCATTTTTTTGAAATGTGAAGAACTTTTCCACGTAGATTGGGCAGTACCAAACTAGATTAGCAACAAAGGCATGAGTGACAGCTGATATATAAGAAGTTGGAAAAGGTAGTTTTGGGTGGTTTATCCCTTTCACAGCCATGCAGTTCCATCTAATGGTACTCTTTAAAAAAAAAATAGCATACAGAAACAATAAAAAGGAGCTTCTTACATCAATCATTTTCTTATTTGGTGCAAGTTATGTTATCAAAATTAACTTGTCATCTATTACTTCCTGCTTCTTTAATATTTCAATTTCTATCATTCTCTTTTCATTAATGAGCTTATGATTGCCTGCCTAGTGCTCTGCCAGAACTCATCAAGAGCTCAACCTACACTTTTTCAATTTAGTCATTTTATATCAGATTAATTCAACCAGTGAACCACAAATGACATTATTTATGGACGTGAACCATCAGAGTACAGTCTGTTTAAAGCTCTGTACATAGGGAGTACTAATGATGATTAGAAATAAACTCAAAATATTTTTCTTCTTTAAATGTGTCTCTTCAGGTATCACTGTTCCACTTACAAATTGATTGTAGAAAGGCAAGGCCCACTTTTGAAAAACATATGGCTTGTACCTCTAGCTTTAATCAATCTTACAGTATATGATAATTTAATTCCCATGAGCATCTTCTGTATCTTAAAATGAGGATTGGAAACAATCTTGGTATTTGTGTATAATACTTTATACTTCTTGCTGTGCAGCCAGGTTTCGAAGGGAGTCAAGGATGGAAACACCATGCCAGTGTGCATTGTAATTACAATCCATATCACCAATGCAAAGCTCTTGTGTGATATTTCTAATAATTGGAAGTGATCATCATATATTTGAACTTCAAAAGCTAATAAGGAAGGGAAGGAAATTCTTTTCTGTGGTTTGAGGTCTTCCCCTCATTCTTTCTCCTATGAATCTCCTGTGAAATTCAGTGCTAAATTCTCAGTGCCAGCAGTCAAAAGATCAGATTTTATCTCATACCAAGCCCCTTCTTTGCTCCTTAAAACTATTGTTTCACAATCCCACAGCCCTTAGGATTTAGCCTGGTGGATTTGATGGTCTGGAGTCTCTGAGCAGGCAGTCCATGAGACAATGTTGAACTCCAGCATTCACTTTCCTTAGCAGGAAAATATTGATTCATTAAAGTCCATTTCATATTACATGCCTGTAGAGTTGGAAGCCTAAGGGGTCATTTTATGTTTGGAGGGTCCATATTCACCTTTCTCAACTGTAAATTCAGTAGTCTATCTTTCATCCTGGACTGTATAGTCATTCTAATCCACTTAACTGGCTACAGTGTGTAGCTGACAAAAATAAATAGCAAATATATAATGATAGATTCTGTTGTATTAATGAAGCATAATTACAAGGAAACATTTCTGCAGATCTGTGCTATTAAATCTTTGTGGAATAGTGGGGGCAGGAAGATTAGCAAGTTTTCAAATTAGTTGGGAGAATTATCAAACCTTCATTTTGCTATCAATTATTAGATTTATGTTCTCTTCTTTAACAACAAAATCCTAAAAGATTCATTGCAAGAAAATACAGAATGTTCAGTGTTTGCAATTTTAAAAGTCATAACTTCTGGCAGATTCCATGGAGTTATTTCCTACTCTAATTATTATATTAAAAAAACCAACAACAACAAAAAAAGCCCACAAACCAACCAACCAAAACAACAACAAACAAACAAGCAAAAAACAAACACACACACACACACACACAAAAAACAACCAAAAACCAAACAAGCAAAAAACCAAAACACCAAACCACAAAAACACCACCCTGGGAAGAAAAAAAACCCAACAAACAAAACCCACCAACCAACAAAAACCCAACAAAAAACCCAAACAACTTGTATTGCAGCCACTGCAAAACTGCTACCTCTATGAAATCAAGTATTGGAATTAGATGCAGTGCTTAAAACTTTAGTTGCTTTTAATGTTCTTGGATTAGGTCTTGATTTTGTAGAATTATATGTATATTCTTTGCAGTCTCAGTTTGCACTCAGCTCCCTGCTGAGATCTTTCTGAACACTGGAACATTTTGAGAAAGAGGAAACAGAATTAGTTTAAAATGAAAGCAAGCTTCCAGCTTTAAGTATTGAGTAGACACGTTCTGGAGTCTTCTGACAAAATGGTTTTCCTGTCAATTCAAGAAAACATTTTCTAGGAATGTAAAGAATAGTTCCTGACAAGAAAGTCTCTCACTTCAGAAATATGAGTAGTATAGTGAAGTGATCTTGAATATAGAACATAGAAAAGAGAGGTCCAAGCCTTGTCACTCGGGTAGACTTCTAGATCTTCTGATAAGTGACTATTGGCTTTTCTTTATGTTTTTTCCCTAAAGTTTAATTTTTATTCCTTTCCCTTGGTCTTCCCTTCCCATGGAGAAGGGATTTGGTCTCATCAGCCTAGCTGAGCGTTCTAGTCACTAGGCTGTCAAATCAGTATCTGTCTATGTTGAACTCAGTGAATATTTCATTGATCATGTGAAATTCACTAAGTAGCCTAATGGTTATGGCACTCCACTGGAACTCAAGCTCTACTGAGTCTGTGCTGCTGTTGTTAACAGAAGGGTAAACAAAATCCACTCCTGTGACTGTCCAGACCTTTGAGAAAGCAGTAAAATGAAATTTATGTAATCGCCACCTCCTGTCCTGATGGTATGACAAATTTATTTTTTGTTGAAGTTGAGAAGAGAGTCTGTAGCATACAGTCACCCCCAAATGACTGGAGTATTAGTTTGTCATTTGTACCTAGTGAAAACAGGACATTTTCTTTCATTATTATCTCAAGAGACACAGTATGGCTTTACTCCTGCAGAAGTGTCCAGGGACATTTTTTCTCATCTTTTCCTTATTTGGAAGTGATCTAGAAATGCTGCTTTCATATTTTATTTCTACAGTGGTAGAGAAGAAGCATATTGGATTATGATTTCTGAAGGATTAAATCTTTTGCCTGGTTCTTCACTGGTTTCTGAGGAATAGCAACTATTAAAAAATTACCCATCTCCTTTCTTTTCCATTTTCTGGGACAATATCTTTATAAGTAGATATTGCAAAGTAGACTTTCCCAATAACCCTCAACTAGACATTTTTCTTACGGTTCTCTTTGCATACTGAAGAACAGGCGATTTCTAGTATTATCTCTCTTCCCACTTTTCCAGGAAAAGCAAATGCTTCAGAGTGTTCTGAGGACTTGCTACTAGACCTGTAGGATTCAAGAAAAAAAAAAATCTCACAAATCTTGTAAACACTTAGTGATGTGATCAGTCATTGAACTACTGCAGTATTTTGATTATATTACATTTTAACTCAAGCAGCAAAGCTTGTCATGAAGTAAATATTCTCTGTCAGTCTCTGTGCTTTTCTCCTGCCTAGAAGATCTGCATTTTGAAAAGAAATTATTTTATCCCTTAATGAGGGCTTATCTTTTCTCATACATCTGAATAAACATGTTCCTATAAAACATAACACAGTTTTAAAATAACTATTTTTTGTACCTTGAAGCTCTTTTACAACCCTGTAAAATTTCAAAATTATGTTACTTTTCAAAAAAGGGGAAAATGCACCCCGGGGTGAATGCAAGCTGTGCAGTTCCTTGGAATCCAAATTATTTTCACTGATACACTTTATCTCCTGTTCATTTTTATGTATTTTTATTTGTCCTCTGGCCTAAACTATGTTCTCATCTTTAGATTTTTCTCATCTTTCTTTCAGCACTGTGCTGAATCTGTAATACTTCACACTTCTTATTGTGCAACCAATGTTTAAGGGAGCCAAGGAAGGACTGTTCTGACAGTTATGACTGGGATTAGAGGAGTTTCTACTGCAGTCGCAGTTTTGACCCAGACTGAATCAGTCGTCTGTAAATTCTTTCATGTAGCACAGTCTGCTAGAAAGGAATCTTTTTGGAGAAGTTTTGGAGAAGATATTTGAACTATTTATTTCACTTTTGCAAATAACTCTTTGCAGACTCTTTATTAACAACGTTGTTCATACTCAGTTTAAGATGTTTAGAATTTACAGTAAAGATAGAAAACTCAAGTTTTGTTCTGAATTAACATTTAAACTGTCACTGATGGAGGATGCAGCCTTGAGACTTCAGATTATGTTGCAGTTTTCAATTTTTTCTTCTATTTTCCCTTTTTCTTTCTCCTTTCACTGGCAGTAATTTTGAGCCTTCCAACTATGTTAAAGAGGCTTCATAAAATACAGAGGATAAATGTGATCTAATCACTCATTAAATCAATTTATTTGTATTCTTTGTTGGAACTGGTGAGAAACTGTTTTCTTGTCTCTTCACAATTTTGGAGTTTTAGCATTTTTCCATCTTAACAAGAAGATGAGATCTTGAAAAACCTCATGATCAGATAAATCAAAAGGTTCAGTCAAACTACACTAACCATTTGTTTATCTCATCTTGAAATATTTCGGCTTGATTTTGCTGTTCCTTTTTTAACACCTTCAGACATAATTTTTGTTTTAACAGAAATGGCTTTTAACATAAACTAGCCTATAACTCTGAATTTGGATAAATAAAATATTTTTACAAGATTAACCCTTTTCTACTTCAGCAGTTTTACAGATATGAAAATCCATTTTCCACTTTAACTAGTCAGCATTTGCTTCTTTGAGAAAGAAATGTTAAGTATGTTTCTAAACTTTCCATATTCTCAGTTTCAAGACAGAGGCCGCAGAGGCACCAACTACTTACACTGATACACAGGAGTAGCAGATTGGAAATGATGATTCTAGAAAATGAGGTCAAATAGCTGAGAGGTTTTTATGACAGCCTTTTAGTTGCTGAAGTTTGATGGAATTTGCTAAGAAAAGTGGCAAAACAGCTCCTTCAAACAAGCGATTACTTGGCAGTAGCTGTATTTCTTGTATTTATCTGTATTTATGCAGCTACTAAAGAGAATTGTCTTTGTATCATCACACTCTATAAAGTTTTGTAAGAACTAATAGGGTCTGCTTATGCTAGTTTTGTTATTGTAACTGTCACAGCTTTCTTATGATAATATTTAGAAAAATGTTACTTAATATGTATGTGGAGTGACAATTGGGAATTCTGCTTTGCTGATTTAACTAGCTCCTAGCTTTGATCACCACCCAACCCATCTTTTGTGAAACAAAACAAACTATTCTAATTAGTTGATTGTTACAATCAGTGATCATCAGCCATGGAAAACCAATTAATCTTAGTAGTAGAGTACCTTTTTTTGTTGTTGTTGTTCATTTACTAAGTTAAGAAGTGAAGAGAATGGAGACTCTACAAAGAATCCACTACTACTAAAGAATCAAAGCTGCTCCTCTAGTTTAGCATCCAGTCTCTTGCTTTGCTCAGAAAACAACAGATAGAAATGCAGGAAACTTCTGTGTCCTCTCCTTTTTCTTTCCTCTTCGTTGGAAATCTTTTCTTTGTACCTTATTGGCATTTAAATTGATGGTCCATGTTGAACAGAAAGAGCATTTTGTAGTTTTGTTGTATAAATGAGTCTGTCCGTTCTTCATTGCTGTACATTTTAATGCTGTGTGCCATTATTCTGGGCAATCATTTGTCTTTAAATCTCTTTCAAGTCCGTTGGCAGATTTTTCTAGAGTTAGCTAATCCAGTTTACCTGAAGCCCAAGACTGCCAAATTGAATTATGCTGCGGTCATTCTTGCTTAGCACCTCATCCATAGTTAATTTCTTGAGCTCCTGTGTTTTATCTGTGTATGAATTTTTCATCTGTAACAATAATTTAGCTTATCAAAGGAAGAGCTCAGAAGTCTGAGTGGTTTTTTTAATTAGTTCCTTTGTTAGTTCAGAAATTTTAACTTCATTTTGAACCAGCTGCTTGTATAACTGAGGTTCATAGTCCTTTCAGAAAATCGTATTCCAGTTTTTGATGAAACATGTTCATTTCATAATAAGCTCTACCCAGCCCTTGGCAGCACACCATTGAGTGCTGAAATGGAGACCCTGCCCTCTTAACAGCTAAGCAAAGAGCCTCATCACTGACATCTTAGGATCATGATCAAGATGAGAGAAACTGTCTGCAGACTGTTAGTCAGAAAACCACAATCTGAAGTTTCAATATTCCTGATACTCAGTGCTCTGATTACTCCAGTTCACCTGTTTATAGGGCCCTCTGCTAAGTTCTAAAGAATAGGCAAGAAATGAGGATCATTAGAGCAGGAATCCAAAACACAGTTGTTGATATATACATCAGCCTTACAGGTGCTATACCGCAACCCTCAGAGTAAGGTTTAAGCAGCCTTTGGCTTCCTTGGCATGTAAGGAAATGGAGTTGTGCAGAAGGTATCTCAGAGCATGTAAATTACTTTCCAGCTCTGGGCATGAACAAACTCTTATTGTGTACTTTACTTTTGAAAATATCTTCTCCCTCACCAAAAAAGTACTATTTACTAATGACACAGAACTCTGATAGGTCTAAAGAGAAAAATACATTTTTGTATCCTAAACAATATACAGACTGAAAATAAGAGAAGAATAAACTGTAAACAAGCAAAATGTGAGAATGATTGTTCAGGTGATCTGAAAGGATTTTAGGGAGAAGATGTAGAACATAGCTAAATTCATGGTTCCTCTTGGACGTAGTGGAAAGCAGAAAGATAATGTGCTATTGCTTGCATCTGGGAAAGGAAGGACATAGTTAAGTCCTGATGATAAATGTGATGACAGGGAAACAGTGACTGAAAAAATAGAGAAGCTCATCTGAGATGAAATACTGTATGATTAGTTTTGACATAGAGAGCCTCTAATGTGGATAAGATGTTTCTGAGAAGAAGCCACAATAATAGTACAAAGAGATAGAAGGGTAAACGAGAGAAGACACCTATAAAATTTCTCAGACTTCCAAGGACTCAAGTGTAGAAAGGCAAGAAGACTAGACTATTACAGGTGTAACACACCAAAATGGCATCTAGAAATAATATAATATTTAATATGATACTTCCTAGCAGAGGTGGAAAGAATACTTAAGAGTAGGTAAAGAAATAACTACTCCTTCAAGAGACCTCATTTTTGAGGTTGAATGAAGCAGAACAAAGTTTCAGAGGTAGGAGGATAAAAGTGAAAGGAAAAGGAGATTAGATGGGAGGAGATCAGGGCAGAGTTGTCAGGCTGAAAGATTGGAATCAAAATGGTTAAACATGACAGTGAATCAGAAATGGCACTGCAGTTTTTTTCACAATTTTATAACATTTTCCTTGAACAAACTGACACAATCGTGAGAGAATAGGATTGGAGGAGAGAGTTGGAGATGCCAGTCAGGCAGAAGGTAGACCACAGACAGTAGGTTTCCAGAGAAAAGTGTTTTATAAGTCATGCCACTACATTGGGGAATAAGTAATGAGATTAATTTGTAGTGAAAAAAAATATAGTCCCTAGATTTCCACCAGAGCAGTAGAGAAATGGTAGGAAAAAAGAAGAAGAATCAGATACAAGGAGTCAATAGTGAGTATGAGAAGGACAGTGGAGAGTGGGGGATTGAAAGAGAAATTGTTGAGAAAGCCATTTGGGGGTTAAAGAGTGGAGATCAGTACACAAGAAAGACATGGTCAAAAGAGTGTCCATCTCTCTTGAGATAGTTGTCAGGATTACTCCAAATGAGTTGATAGAGATGAAGAAATGTTGACCTTTGTTTAGTCCACTAGTCTATCATGAGCTAAGTCACAAAGGACAAATGGGGACAAAATCAGAGTGATGAGGACATAGATGTATAGTGCATATAACAGCAAGAGAAACAAAGGGAAATGGATGTTGAAATGCAGGTGGGAAGGAATAATAGAAAGTTAAGAGGCACATATTAAGCCAACCTTATCTGCACTAAACTGATTCCCGTTCAATAACTTAGCAGCAAAATATTTAAATCTCTTTTGTTACAAAACCTGTAAAAGTCCCAGGTAATGTCACTGGTTGAGTCTCACTTTTTCACATGGTATATTTTTAAGAAGATTTTTGAAGAAGTTGCTATAAATTGATGAAACTTTCAAATATGTAAATGCGGAGCTACATTGCATTTTAATGGTACCTTGAGCCTCCATGTGTAGTGGAGACTCTGGAGCTACATACTTGAAAAAATGGATGGTTTGTAATGCATGGTTGCCAGGCTTCATGATTCAAGGTCAGAGCAAAGTGAAATTTTAATAACTCAGTGGAAGTTACTCATGAAATGTATATCTTGCAGTTCCTGCAAGTATGTCGATTGCATTCATCTTCAAATTTTACCTAAAGGTGTGTTTCACCACGTGCTGCCTCTAGACTGGATTATGTGCATTCAGTTACTATCATAAATTAATGTGATTATGTAAATTCTCTCTATCAGTTTGGGACCTTCCTGAAGCTCTAGTCACCTTTCATAAAGGCACAGCCTGATACACGATGGGTAATGCTCTTGATGGCTTCATTTGAGAAGCTGGGAATGGTATAGATATTATGAGCTCCATCTCTAGCATCAAATAACCAGACAGGCAGCACTGAATATGTTGAGAATTTCAGCAGAATGTTTAGACATTCATACTACTGAGCTCTGTAAATCAGCAGTGCTGAATAAGCAACAGGAGCATTAGCTTATTTAGATGCTAAAAAGGATGGCATTTTAAATTTACCCAGCTCCTTATAATATTTATAACTGGTTTGGTTAGCATGTATTTCACTAACATTCATTTTATTCTGACATAAGAAACTGCATTCTGATTATTTTTCCAAACCAACCTTGAATAGCAGATTTTGACTACACTTTGGATATGGCTTTGGGATTGATTTTTTTTTTCCTTTAATTGTCTGTTGTTTGACAAGCCAATTCTGTTCAGAAATCATTTATGAATTTTTAGGTAATGGATGCTAATTGTAAAAATCCTCTACAGCTTAATCTACTGTAGCCTTCTTGAGAATTTAATAAGCCTCTCTCATAATAAAATGTGTCAGAAGGGGCAAATATTTTGCTAGTACTGCTTGTAACTGATTGCTTGTACCATAGTAGCAAGTATTCACACAACAGAAGTACTGTGCAGTCATTTTTAAAAAGAAACATTTGGTTTAGTGCCTAAGGGCAAGAATTATTACCCTGTTTTTTAAAATGCATTTACTTTCTGATCCCTACCAGCAGTATGTCAATTTTTTGTGAGGATTGCTTGTTATTTGCCTTAGGAAAAGCGAAATCAACATAATGAAGCAGAACGCAGCTGAGCTGTCTAAGGATGCGTGGTTTGGGGTGGTCGTTGATTTTTCCCCTGCAGTTGCAAAGTGACAATAAGATTTCTGAACTGTTTTGCTTCAGAAAAAAACAACTAACTCTTTTTGAAGTGTACAAGTAAGGGAGTGTGTTGCATGTGACTGAATTACTGTCATTGCTGGAATAAGTAAGACCAGGTTACAAACCATACTGAAGGAAATAAAGCTGATAAAGATCCCAGTGTGGGTCTCCCACCTATTTCAGCCCAACTAGTTTGTCCCAACAGTTTCATTCTGCCAAGCAGCTGAATGTCTGCAGAGACATGAGATGTTGCAGTTTTGATGCTGTTAAACTTGACAGAGCCCAGTGTTTGGCCAAGAGTGAGGACTGTTTTAAAGCTTGTCTGTCCGCAGCTGCTGCGAGGCTCGTTAGTCATGTTGGAACTTTCTGGTGTTATGAAATGCTGCCAAGCAATCTGCCATGATTTTAGTAACTTGCACCTTTCTGTTTGCACAGCTACTCAGCCCCACAGGGTTCAACACTGTAACTAGAAATAAGAGCTGCAGCCGGGAACTGGTGGAAAATGACGGCTCTGCTCTTCCAGATTTGGTGAAAACCATTTTGAAGCTGTCTAATTGCACAAAACGGGGCATAGTGAGTGAGGATTAGCATTCCTTCCCAAACAAATGTGACAGTGCAGCTTTATCTCACATGCCATAAGCAACTGAGCTTCCTTGGAGATCTTGGCAAGCTCTGACAACAGGAAGAGGCAAACCCAATCGATACAATATTTTAATATCAAAATATTCAGCTCCTGGGCAGAGAAAAAGTACCTTTATCCTCTTAAAAATCTTCTCTGGTAACAGGGGAAAAAACAGGTAGGCTGTCATAGAAGGAAGGGAAGAAAGCCAGTGCCAAACATATTAAATTTGTTTCACACTTCACCTTGAAGCTCTCTGTGCCAAGTTAGAGCATCTCACACAGCATGCAAAATCCAGGATTCAGAAGTGGCTGCTGAAGATTACTACAAGCTAAGGAGTGGTAGAGAAGATTTCAGCTTTAATTATGAACTTCCTGCTATCTCCCCTCCTCCTTTGAAATTCAAGGCATTTCATTTTATTTTCATATAGTTTGGTGTCTGAGATTCCTTTTTATGTTAGGATAAAAATAATGATGAAAAGGAAAATAATTCTCTTATGAAAATTCATGAGAACAGGCAGAGTATAGAAGCTGTGTTGTTTATTCAGGGGAGCATAATGACTTTTTAAAACAACAGGATTGTATGTTTGTGTGGATTTTTGTTTTGGTTCTTTTCCTTTGTGTACCTTGCCAGTTTTCATATCTCTGCAGCTGTAGAGTATATTAGGTCTAGAAGTTGCAAATCATTAAGAACTTGCATTAAAAAATAAATTGTCTGTAAGCACAAGAATCTGTTATTTAAGAATGTAAGTGGACCATTTTTAATGTATTAAAGTGTCCAAAGGCAGAAATCCATGTGCTTCTCTAATGACCTTGATAAACATTTTTAGGCCAGGCACTAACATCTCAGAAGGATACTTGTACTGAGAGATCCTGATATTGTTCAGAGCAAGTTGTCTTGGCAGTTTAACAGTATCCATATTTAAATGCCACGTTATGGGTGTTTAGACACAGACCTTGCTGTGGTTTGAGCGGCCTTGCTCAAGTAGGTGCATTTGGAGGGTTCTCTGCGACTCAGTGTTGCTGGATCTCAGATATTACCTGCAGCAGTTGTATCGAGTCAGTCAGTCTAACAGAATATAGTATTTCTGTCCCTCTAGGTCCTTGAAATCTTCAGCTTTTCCAAATCATACATTCTTTTAAAATACCTAACAAAATAAAAAATAAAAAGATATCTTCATCTTAAGAACCAATAAAGTTGAGCACCCTGGGCCCCAAGACCCTTTGTTATCCTTCAAGAGCTGGTTGCTATCTGGACCTAGTAGGATCCATGCAAGAGTCTTCAGGGCATTTTCTCTGCAAGATGCTTCAGGATTTTTTCTTGCAAAAGAAGTAGCTATACCAAAACTTTCAGCCTTCTCTATATCTAGCTAAGCTGTTCATCCTGGTACATTTTTTTCTCCCATGCTTATTTTTATACTTCCTTCTTACTGTTGTTAAGAAGTAGATGCTTCACTCTTCCATGAGTCTTGGCAATACCTATTTTTTATTTCATTGGAATGACACCTGATGCACTTTCACCTTAATGGTCAGGATTTTCCTTTACACTCTTCCCTAAACTTTTCATCTCCGACACTATCTTCTGAGTACAGCCCACTTTCTGACAATAGTTCTGTGGCTACTGGTGCTCTCCAGCAGTGGACAGGCTTAATTCCTATTATAATCTCAGTGTCATTATTTGAAAAAACAGCAAGGAAGTAGAGTATCCATGTACTGTTGGAGAAAGTCTTGAGCAAGCCTCATTCTGCCAGAAGCCGGAAAGGTCCCCAGTTATCCCCGTGGCCCATTAAGAATCTTTGCACCTCTACCAAAGTACAATGAGTAGAGGCCTTTTATTTCTTATGGCTCTTCTAATCCAGATCTTTTGAGGAGCAGATGGGAAGGCAGCAAGAGAAAGTAATCAACAGGCTTAGTACAATCAGATAGTTGAAATGATCGTGATAATGAAATCAAAGAAAGTGGAAGTATGGAAGTCCCATGGGATGAGCAAAGCAGCTCTGCATGCTATTATTCTTGCATATGAAGGTGTAAATTCTAGGTAGAAAAATTGCTCTAATCTTATGTCTGTGCTCATTTTACAGTGTTTTAAATAAGGAGCCTGTGTCTAATTCAAAAGCTTAGTATCATTTTTTTCAAGGTAATATGTGTAGACTATTTTTCTTCACATAGCTTGTCTGGTTAGTGGCTTGAGGTATATACAGCTCTTCTGAAAAATATGAAAGGTTGTAAAATGAGGCCAAACTCTTCGCTCTAATAAACAGAATACAAAAATGATTCAAAGAGAGAAGGGAGCATTGCCATTTATACAGGCAAATTACAGTTCTGTCATTCTTTTCCTCAAGAACAAGAGAAACAACTTATGCAAAGGAAAGATAGAAATAGCAAGGCACTGCTGGGTTTATCTTTAGTGTGATAAGCTTCCTTCAGGGAGACAAGAACAAACTGTGCACAAGCCACAGACCAGGTACAGGCAGTGCATTTTAAACTCTTTCCACAGTGAATTGTTCTAGTTTGAGGAAACCATTTAAGTTTGCCCTGCCAGAGCTTCTTCCAGCTTCTCAGGAAACAAAAATACTTTGGTGCACTGAACATTTCAGTTTTATTTCAATAGGGCTTGACTGATGAGTAGTTGTATGTGACATACAGCATTTGGGGCTGATATAAGGCATAAAGGAAAAGAAAGATGGATGAAGTTAGTCTCAATCTTGAAGAATGTCTCCATGTGAGCTGTACTGAAAACTAACGCACAGAACTCACAGACACCTGAAGACGAGTTTATATGGAGAATCTTTGCAGTGGCTGGGCTTAGCTGTGGGTGTCTAACTCCAACCTGCCTGCCAGGGAGCCTGCAAACCCTGAGGATAGTGAGATTGTTTTTGCTGCATGGAAGAGGTCTCTGGAAGAGATGGTCTTCCATGCAATCAGCCCATCTAGGACTGGAGTTCTGAGGGCTTTCAGACTTCTGGTCTTACAGCAGATGAAGCTGGAACAAGAGTTTCTGTCCCTGTAGCACTTTACATGTCATGATATCTGCAAAGCCCCAACCTTGGTATCTCAAGGTCACATGCAGTCTGAGATAAACTGGCACAATACCATCTAGACCTCCAGTGGCCATGTCAGTGAAAGTTCAGTAACACCCATTTATCTCCATGAAATAATTTGATTTTGTCACGTTAGTGTTTTGTAGTTAAGGCCCGTTTTACAAAAACATCCTGACCAGCTCAATTCAGATAGGACCTGAAGTAAGTAGTTGTATTGTTTTATGCAGCAGAAACAAGAAGTGAGCATTGCAAGTAATTTGCAACATGTATTGAGCCAAATTCTATGCTTGTGTATCGTCACTGAAACAGCAACTTCAAGAACAAGAACAGACAGTACCATTCTCTCTATTTTGTTTACCTGACACTTTCTGTTAGCAGAAATTGTGTAACTTGTTTCTTGGGGTTTTTTTTTTGAGAAACTTTCTGCTGTTATTTACAGCAGACCTTGAAAATCCATCTAACAAAAACTCCTTTGTGTGAAGTGTCTTTTTCTCGTCCAATAAAAAATTACTAAAGAGGTTCTAAAGTCCTAAGGAGGAACTTCTACTTATTGTCTCCTTCCTCACAAAACTTTGTCAGGACTTCCAAAGTAATAGCCTGCCAACTTGTATTCAAAGGAGCCTGATGGGTAATTGCACTAAAACGATCAATGATTAATCTGCTAATTTACTGTAGGTGCAATTGGGAATAATTAGTCTTGAAGAGGAGTAACATTCTTAATATTGTAAATTTTCTTCTGGATTAAAACTCTGAATTCTAGTACATTTTACATCCTTACTAATACTGAGTCATTTACAGCTTGGACAATCAAATGTAACTACATAAAAGCACAGATTTGGTCTTGCTTATAAAATCTGTTTTGGCTGTTTCTTGCTGGCAGTGATAAGACAACTATTAATTGAAACAAAAAAAAAGTTGATACGATTTGCCATTTTAAATTACATTATAATTTCTCAATTGTTTTTTCTTAATTATAGTCATTATCTTATGTAGCAATATTATACAGCTTATTAAAATGTAATATGCCCATGTTTTCTTGTATACTGTTGTCTCAAAATTAAACACTGATAATCTCAATTTGCACATTCTGTATCAAATTCACAAAGTCCCGGGTTTAATTTCATGTTTTTATAGACCACATAATCATATCATACTATATTCACCACAGCTTCACCTAGAGACTCTACCAGCAAGATAAATCAGCTGCAGAGTTTTCTCAATAATTAAATTAATTATGATCTATCAGTCAATTCAGTAAATGGTATGAAAATGAACTTTGTGCCATAGTTTGGAAGTATTGGGTGAAATCAAGCTTATGCATTTCATATCCACTCTCACTTCCTGTGTTGTGATTGTGACACTCTTGGTGATGCCCTCCAAGTTTCTAAGATAAATTATTGCCTTTTAAAATTATTAATACTGCAAAATTGCAAAATTTCTAAGACTATTCCAAGGTAAATTAAAATGAAATTATTCATAATTCTAGGACTATTAAAAATAATAATATTTTAAATTAAATGTATATAAACAAAACATTTTTGTGCAAGTGACTTTATTTTGGCCTCTGGCTTTGTAGAGGTTATTTCCATATATGCTTTTCTGTGCCATGCTGGAATTATTATTAGCAAAGATGCAGAGATCCCTAAAAAGCATGGCCTGCAGGGACTTAGTCAGGAATGAAAACTCTGGATTTTGGGGAAAAAATATGAGTCTGTGAGATCTTTTATTTGATAAATGTACGCTGAGTCAAAGGCAGAGTTCAACCCCCCCTAGCAGGCTGTCTCAGGGCCAAAAGCCAGTGCTCCCAGCCAGGTGATTCCCATC
Organism: Megaceryle torquata; assembly: GCA_024611175.1. Classification (NCBI taxonomy): domain Eukaryota; kingdom Metazoa; phylum Chordata; class Aves; order Coraciiformes; family Cerylidae; genus Megaceryle; species Megaceryle torquata. The sequence goes on from JANIJG010009834.1 coordinate 27,831, forward strand.
ACTGGGGCTGCCAGCTGCACCCATCAGCTCTGGGTGGGGCTGCTCCCCAGGACACACCTGAGAGCCTTCAGCTCTTAAGTGGAGCCGGCTGGGAGTGGAGCTTCTGAGCTTCCTCGTCCACAGTCAAAGCTTTAAAGGGCAAGAAGGGGTGTGGTGTGCGTAGCTGGTCAGAATTGGTATGTATGGTCCTAGCATCTGTGTGATGGTATCTGGCAAAGCTACTGCATTTTCCCTGATCCTGTGCAAGCAAAGCAGCTGTAGCCTCCCTGTGTTTTTGCAGCATGTGGTAAGTAGTATGTCTGTGTAATGAGTAATTGGTTTCCCTGTGGTGAAGTATGAATGTTTTATACCACTAAAGTTTTTTTTTATGCATTAAAATGTTAAAAAGCTGAATTCTCTAAAATTTAACTACTCTTTAAATCTTACACCTTTTGATGTGTGGTTCACTAGTCTGATGAGCCAAAGCAGGTAGGGTTTGCCTGTAACTCTTAATACTTGAGCAAGACATTAATGTCTGTTTGCCTCTGGAATATTGAGAATACTTGGCTCTCTTGTCCTTATAGATGTGGCAGATGTTTACCCCAGCAGGGAGTTTCTGCTTTGCTCTTTTTGCACAGTTGTTATTTTTGAATGATTTGTAGTAGAACCTTTCAACTCTGAGTTTTAAAGCAGGATTAAAGTTGGTTAAATTGTCAGGGAAAAAAAAGAAAGGCCTAATTTGCTTTGGCCTGGCTTGCTCCTGACATATTTATTCTAAAACAAGATGATTAGCATAGCAAAGTGTGTTCCCAGAGCATGTGAATGTGCAGTTCCATTGAGAAGGGATTTGCTGTCTGGCTGCTTATGGCAGCCAATATTCTTGTCTAGGTTTTAATTTGTTTGTTTGGATGTTTGCTGTGTTGTTAGGGGTTATAGGATTGAAAAGCTTCCAAAAGTCTTATCCAGGCTCTCAAAAATCTCAGTCCAGAAAAAAGCATGTTTACTTCTGGAAAATAAATGTCCTCTCTAGGAAACAGGTGCTTGTCTGTACTTTTGGTGGGGGCATGGAATCCAGGTATCCAATTAAAACATCCAGTTATTGCTCACTTGGCCAAGCCAGCTAAAATTCGTTTTGACTCCCTTCAAATACAGTGGCATTTTGTGCTGTAGTTTCTGACAAAGCTGTAGCTTGAAAAGAATATATTCATTTTTGAAACTCTCAATGTTTTTTGCAACCAAAATGGCTGCTGTTCTGAGCTGCCAATTTCATCACATATGCTGAAGTTAGAATTGTTGCAGGTTTCTTGCAGCAATCCCCTCCCTTGTTCCATGTGTTCTATGAAGTACTGCTAAAATTGTGAACATTTTTTTCGAATGCTTTGAGATGTATTCCACGGTGAATTCTTCTTGTTATTAAATATCACTCTCTTTGAAAGAATAAATTTTCTCTTATTCTCAGAAGAAGATTCTGAAGATGAATGAAGGGGGAGGGAGATGATAATGTTTACTTCGGCATCTGTGAGTGAAATGCTGCCCAAGAAGCTCAGGTGAAAGCAGTGTAGTCTCTAGCTAAGGGGCAGGATCTGCTTTTGCACACTTGGCTTGTTGTTGGCTTCAAGGCAGCTGCAGCAAAACCAGACCTCAGGCCTAAGGCTGTGCATGTTCCTTTTACTCTCAGTAAAGTACTGAAAGGGCCACTGGGCTCAATGAGCTGCTGAAATTACTTGAAATGGACAAATAAAAGAAAAACAGTAATTGAAGTGAGTACAGGAGTGTGGAAAACATTACTCCAGAAAAATTGTATGATAGAAACTGGCTTTACAATCTGAATCTTGAAGTAACCAAGGTAGAATTAAAGAAGTTAAGGTCAGGGCAGGTGTAAGGCTGTGCAGAGGGACAAGCAGCTGTGTCCAGAGTGGGCTTTTCTTTTAAGGTTACAGTGTAAAATGCCTGAATGTCATTTGGTCCACAAATACCGTGCGATGTATTTTGTAAGTGCCGCTCAGAGTCACAAGGATCCTGTGATTTGTTAGGCAGCAGTCTAGCAAAGAACTCCCATCTACATTTAATTTTGATGAGGTGCTCGTTAGTTCAGTCACTCATCTCCATCCTGTGTGCTTTGCGGCTAATGGCTTTGATGACGATGGCACTAAATCATAGACTTCAAGTTTAGAATTTCTTAGATGTTTTTCCATAACTAATCCTAAAACTTTCTTCTTAACAATTTGACATATAGGCAAGGGTCTTTCTTTTGAAACTGTGGAAATCAAAGTCTGTGAAAAGGTAAAAAAAGCTGCTTTGTGCCATGATCCATACTTCTGCAGTCTCCAAGGGAGAACTGCAGCACCTTTGGCATTGATCTGTGGTCTCTGCTCATCAGTGTCTACAGTGCTACATCCAAATGTATTTTTGTCTCTGAGTTTGTGTGTTTATAGAACACAGGGCTGTGAGTAAAGTGAACAAGGAAATTTTCTTGTCGAGCTGAAAAGACAAAAGAAATGCCTGTAATTGAAACATCTTGAGAAAAGAAGATAATCATTACATTTTTAGTAATAAAGCAGTGGTGGAAGGGAGTGGGCTACAGAAAAGTCAGTCTAAATAAATGGCTTGTACAGCCCCAGCCTAAGAGATCACATCTACAGAGTTGTATTTGGGGGTTTGGAGCCAAGCAACCACCCATCTGCAGCAGATAGCATCTTGTGTAATGGTAACTCTGCAAGGCAGAACACATCTGAAGGAGGGAAAGCTGCTTGGTGTGTTAAGAAAACTTCTTCAAAATAACAGGGGGTTTTAGTCTTAAATACTAGGCTTCTATTTTCATAGGTTATGATATCACGATTGGATTCTTTCTGTGGACACAAGCTTCTTAATAGTACTATTCATCACTGACAAAGGTTAGACTTGAAGAAAACTGGAACTGAAATGAAAGAATAGAATTTTTATTATTTTAGCAGCTGAATGTGTCATTACATCAGAGTCAGTATTGTGTAGTAAATTGCAAGCTGTAGTGAAATTGCTTTAAAAAAAAAATCTGTATATATTTTTCTAAAACTGTGGTAAAGTCATTCAGCGGCACATTGAAATGTGTTTCTAGCTGAACTGTTACATCATATCTTTTTTTACTGTGGTATGAGAACAGATGGCAGTTATTTTTCTTAACGTGCAGCAAAGCTGATGCGATGCCTTGCCTTATAAGTGCTTTCAAGTTAAAGACAAGTTCATGTGGCCAAAATGAATCTACAATGTAACATTGACTTGTGGTTTCTAAAGCAAACTTTTAATGAGCTTACAGCAGTAGGCTGGCCATAATTATTTAATGTCCTATCAGTAAAATAGTTCATTATGACATGAAAATGAGCTATTAATCAGAATCAATTGCATGTGTTTTGCAGTCAGTTTTTAGAGCAGGTATCTCTTCATAGGCATTTTTAATGCAATACTTGAGTGGTCCATGACTTGAGGACAACTGCAGTCACTCCCCTGATATAAATGCATTTGTAGATTTCAAGATGCTCTCTGTCACTTCATAGATCAATCACATTCCCCCAGGAACACTGAGAATAGCTACTGTTCAGTAGCTGGCATGTGGAGAGGGCTACTGCACGTACGATGCCAAGACTGTTTGGTGATTTTTATACCTATTAATGAACATAATATATATTGCAATGTTTTTCAAAGGATTTTATTTTAAAATTGTCACTACCTTAACAGTAACTTGGCAGAGAAGGCCCGGTGCAAATGTCTCAAAATGCAACCTGATGTAGCATTACTCACGTGCTTCACCAGAAATGCTGTGCAGTTCAACAAAATGCTGTGTTCTTAAGTGAAGTCTTTTGTAGTTATGAATCAAATAAGCTGTCAAGTATTGTAGCTCTAGAACTGCCTACCAATTTCTGTCTTTATAGCTTGCTTGCTGTATTGTGCCATGTTATAGAAGCATTGTTAGGAGCTGTATTTAATTTACTTGCTTTTAATTAATATACTGAAAATCCAGCTTTGCATTATTCAGAAAAGCATTCGTTCTTCTGTTTTATACAAATATGTTTTTAAAAACCCTGGTGTTTCTTATTTTACAGTCTTCGACAAAAGAAAGGAAATGTGGCCCAGAAGCACTGGACTGGACCAGCTAACATGGTCAAATGCAAACCCTGCCCCATGACGCATGCCAGCCCCGTCTGTGGGTCTGATGGACATACATATACTACCAAGGTAAGGTCTGCTTGTGACCTGAAATCCTGTCAGTAGTAGTTGTCCGGGCTGCAGTAGGGAAGTGAAATAGGTTTCATTAACGGGCAGTATTACAGTCTTCAGTTCTGGAATATTTTTGTGTAAAGGAAAAAAAAAGCTGATAAATGTAGATTTTTACATATTTAACAGCAGCAAATTGGAATGACAAATCGGAATCTTATGTCTTTCATGATTCATGTTTCTCTGAATAGCTCATTCTTGCTAATGAAGTAGAACATTTTCAGTATTGATGATGCAACAGAAAAAAATTGAGATTGGCTTGTTCAGACAAGAGGCTTTGGGGATAGTTTTTGTTTAAGATTTGCTCTCTAAATGCTAAAATAACTTTGCAATATCATTGTTCTGTGGTAGATTTTTTTTTTTTTAATTCAACATGCACCTTCCCCTCCTCCCAGGCTGCATGGGTAGCATATTACAATTCATTTAAACTGCAGTTTTAATACACTTAGGTGCAAGATGCAGCATCTATGGCACCATAAAAAAAAGAAAAAAATCACATAACCCAGTGGGGATAAATTGACTTGTTGTATTGAACATACGATCACCTTAGGGCTTGACTCAATAAAAGAAATTGGCTCCACATCCTTTCAGTAGTCCATATCTCCTATTATTAAATAAAGCCTTCCATGTTTGGGATAAAACAGCACTTCAGGCACTAGAAGTTGTGTTTAGGGAATACCTGGAAGATATTCTTCTGCTCCTGTATGCAAGGTAATGTTTGACAGGTAGTGAGACTGCCCTTTACCTGCAGAAATAAGTATCTCAAACTCCAGAAAAATAAAATGATGGGGAAAAAGAAAAAAGCCTTTATCCTGTCATGTAACAGTGATGATGATACTGCAGCTACGTTGTCTTCTCATCTGGGCAGCTTAAATTCTTTGTCCACTAATGGACACAAATATTAAAATGCTGCCATGGCTAATTCACTTAAGCCTCTATTCTATTCTTGCTGAAGGATTTGCACAGGCAAAGGTGCAAATCAGCAGAAACGCTCATCTTTTCACACACAGACTGTGGAAAAAGGGCTCCAAATTATGTCTTAATCTACTCCTTAATAATCTCTAAAACTATGTAATGTGGTAATTTAGCATTGGTACTTTAGGATTAAAATTGGATTTATTTTGTAAATAACTTCTGTGCGAACTCTTGAGAGCATATAAAATCTGTAGTAAACAGCTTTCATTGCATATTCTGTTACCATACTGAACTCACTTCTGTGCATCTTACCTGCATCTGTTAGCTCAGAGTCTTCTGACCTTCTATATTTCTTACCTTAAGATCCAAATGTTTTTTATTGGAAATTCTGCCAATGTCATAAATTTGCCTAACTATTGTGACTATGATATAAACCTGACAGCTATAATGAAGGTGTCAAACAATTCCTGTTGCTGACATGCTTGACTATCAAAGACATACCTCCCTGACATACCAAAGACATGCATCTGATTTTTTTTTTTAAAGTAGACTTTTGAAAGATTTTTTTCTGAAGCAGTTTTGTTGCATCGTAGCTTATTATGTGTTTGACTATCAATTGCTCCTGTCCTAGCAATTGCAAATTGCAGCGTCTTGTTGTTCTCTTGGGTGCAGCAGATTTTGTCCCTGTACCCCTGCCCAGGGAAGGCAGGGTTTTGGTGCTTTTGGAGTACTGTGCCACAGAAGCAACTGCTTGTCACACTGCAGATTCATAATTGCATTTTGTAAATTTTTCTGAGGGCTCCTCTGGTGTCATGCTAATTGATAATATTTGGTAACATCCCATCCTAGTGGGAGAATATGCATCTGCTTAACCTTCATGCAGTATCGAGGAGATGCTTACAGCAGGACTGTTTCTTTAGTGTATACAGCACACTGTAAATCTGCAGCAACCTGTAGAACATCATTGTCTCTGTGGTTTCTTCTAAAAGCTTTCCCTCCCTGATTGTCTTTTGGGTGGGGGTGGAATTTCATAAATGAGGTGAAAATAATTAGGCAAAGCATTAAAACTAAGTGGTGTATTTTAATGTCTTAACATTTTTGAGTAATGATCACAGTTTTCTGGTATCTTTTATGAACAGAATACAACAGTTTCCCTCAAATTCACCATTAGTTTTCATCAGGTAACGTGACCCTTCTGTTTTGCCCTTAAGTCACTAAAATCAAAAATTTCTTTGATAATGTTCTTTCATGTGCAGTGCTGTTGGCAAGTACTTCTGTCGCTGCAGTGCTGGCGTGATCTAGTGTTGACTGAAAATGCCAAAAGGTGGATATTTGATTGTGGCTAAATGCCACACTGCTTTGCATTTGTACGTATGTATTTGTGTCTGGCTCTGCATCAGCTGTTTGGTGAACATGTAATGATACGCTGGAAAATGAAAGGATTCTTGCTAAGCTGGTAAACAAGGGATGGAGATTAGCCTCTATATTTCAGGGGAAAGTCTTTTGAAATTGTGTATTCGCCATCTACTCACACAGGCAGGATGCATGTACACTCCAGCATTTCCACCCATCCGGGCTCAGTTGGATATTTGCCTTTCCCTGCCAGCGCAGCAGGTGCTCAGGTGGGAGGCAGGGTTTAGAGTTCATGGGCTGGCAGAGCAGCATCAAAGTGTTTCACTGGTGACTGCCATTCAATGCTCTCAGTAATGTTTGTACTGGGGATTGCTCTTTCCATACTCTGAACTGTTAGCTGAAGTAAAAGTGAATGAAAAGGAAAGGATACAACATAAGTATGACTGATAAAATGCAGATTAAATGTGTGTCATTAAATACACAGTAATTCATAGTAAGAGGAAAAATAACCAAATAGGTTCTCATTTAGTCACTTGATCTCAAAATAACCCTGACTGTTTCTCAGAAGACATTGTGGTGATCACTGCCAGGCACAAATGCAAATAAAGCATTAAAAGAATTGAGAACAAGCACAAAACATTATGATTCTCTGTAATCGCCTGGACTTCTCATTGCCTTCAGTTATCCTCACTTCATCTCAACGTTGGTGGAACTAGGAAATGCTCAGAGAAGGGCAGTAATGGTTGTTGGAGTTGTGGAACCTGCAAAGAAGCACAGAATTAACTTCAGCATGTTTTACATTAATTCTTAACTATTATTAGAAAAAGAATGTTCTAAACCATGTAAAAATATAATGAAATTATAATTCGGTGGTTTAAAAACAAAGCATTTTTTTATGCCTTTCAGCTCAAAGTAAAATTGTGGACTTCACTGCAGTACAGTATTGTGCAAGCCAAAGGTATAAAATAGGAATTATATAAATCCGTGGAGAGTGGATCCACTACAGGCCAGTAGACCTGTGACACAGAGTCCCTAAGCCAGTGATGGTCAGAAGCTGGGATGATTGGTGTAGTTCAGCAGGACTGATTTGTTCTATTTTTTCTTTTTTTTTTTTTTATACTACTTTGTAGTTTTCTTACTTTTAAGGGTATGTAACTTGGTAGGATACTAGGCCAAAGAATTGCAGTGCTGCTGTGATTCTTGGATTCTTATACCAAAGTCCACATTTTTAGATAAGGCAAGCTGATGATGGAGCTTACATAGTCCTCTTCATCAAAGTACTACCCTTCAAGAAAGGAGAATATTCCTTTTCCATTTCAACTTTGACTTAGGTTGAAATTTCATTCTAAACAGGTCCTGAGTGTTCTTTATATCATTGCTTGGCATTTTTAGTTTCTACCTTTTCAAAGTTTAGTTTCTCACCTTAAAGCAAAGGCTTGATCTGGAATGATGCTCAGAGCTTGAGGAATGTGGAGGACTTTGATTTGTTCTCTTCTTTTTTTTTTTTATAAAAACGTCAAGAAATCCTGAAGTCTTCAACTCCAGGATAGTAACATAAAATGCATTTTAAGTTGTTTTCTTAAATGATAATCATTCCTCACTAGATAATAAAATCTTCTATTCATAGAGGCTATGCAGCAAAAGCATTGTGATCTTGCTAGTTTGTGCTGTTTGATGATCCTCAGACTGTTACACTCTTTGTTCTAGGGCTGTCTGTGGAGATTGCATTTTAAAGTAAAGCATTTTGCTTATGTTAATTGCAGCACTGGTGATTCTGTGAAGTGATTCTGTCCATCCGCCTCAATTCTAAGAGATTAGGACTCTCTCTGAAGGCAGTCGTTTGCTGAGCAGCAAAGGAAATGTTATAGGCCCTGAAGAAATACGGACTGTGTGGCATATTCTTGAGGACCATTACTGCAAAGTATTGCATTTTATTACATATCACTATGCCTGGATGTCTCTAGAGATGCTCAGTGACTGATACTATGTAACAAAAAGAGTGAAACAGTCATCATCTTCACTCAGGTTAAGGTGTTGGGTTAATGTCAGGTCCAACATCCTCAGGAAGTCACTGTAGCAGACTTTCTTGACGTTTTCTAGCTGAATGGCTTTTCCCCAAAACCAGTTTTCTTAATGTCTTTCTTCAGGAAGAAAATATCACTATAGACCGAGAGGCAAGAATTTCTTGATAAAACTGGGGAGAGCGATTCAATCTAAAGCATTAAATAGCACAAGTGTCATGGGGTGGGGTGTGTGTTTTTTAAAAAAAAAAAAAAAGGTAAACTACAAACCACCATGTTTATGCTTAGTGGTCAATTTAGATAGAGGCTCAGGATTTTTAACTTAGTTCCCCAAATATGTGGAAGCCTTTAGCCTCTCCACTAATTTATTGAGGGCTAGTCAAAGGAATCTTTTTGTCTCTGTCATCTTCCATTGTAAAATATTCAAAGGTGTCAATTTCCAACACAAAGACAAATGGGAAAATGTTGAAAATTCTGAGAAGGACATGTCCAGATCTTGTGTTAAAAGGGATTTGGAAGGGTCATCTGAATTGTTGCAATAGCAGACACAAGGTACTGAGTACTTTGATGGATCTTAAGTTGATTTCATGTGTGGGAGTTGTACTGATTTGAAAAATCTCACCACTAGTTTTAGGCACTGAACCTTTCTGGTTCTTTTTCTGGAGTGTCTTCAAAGCTTGTCCCCATGGCTGTTATCTGTTATTTCATCCACATTACAGAAGTTGAAGGGGATGAAGATGTTTGGCTGTGGTGTGCAGTGGGTTTTTTGCTCTTGTTTTGTTTTCCAGATGACTGACTAAATCATCTCAGTGGTGGGATTCTTTATTTATTCAGTGCTTGTATGTGACAGAACTTGAACACAGATGTGACCTGTATCTGCTCAGTCCTCATACCCTGTTTCCAACTGTTCCTAGCATTTTTTGGACTTTGATAATTATGTTTCTGGAAACTTAAACACTTTATCACTCTTTCCTGATTAAATTTAAACTCTATAGGCTTTAGGTTTGACAGAAATTTCACTGAGCCTTTAGTTACTGCTTAAAGTACAAATATTTTTAAATGTGCTTTCTCTCTCCCATATTATAAAGCTTTGTGAAGAGAAATTGTTGCTTCCTGGGTTTAACAGCTCTAATTCTCTGACAATACAAAGCACTTCCATAGTATATTGCAGTCAGAGTTTTCAAAGCTTTTTAAAGTACTAACAAAAAAGGCTTATGAGGTAAGCAAGCCCTATAAAGAGTACTATGTAATTAGTTAATGTTTTTGTCAGCAACACATTAAGAAGAATAACTCTAGCTGTTGGTTTTACAGGAAGTTTAATTAAGCTAGTTAATAAAGCAATTACCTGAACATGACAATGACTGCACTTAACTAATTAGAAAATGAAAATAAGGATGATCTTAAATTACAAAACATACCACCTCAATGACTAATGGTCCCTTCAAAGATGGAAAGGTACATTGGTATAATTATTATGCTTTAATTAGGTATACACTGTTGTTATGTGAATTTTAATTAAATCATTGCAAACTAATTAAGTCCATGATCATGTATCTTTTTGTTTGGAAAAATCACCTCCTGTTGTCATGACATCAGCTAACAAATTTGAAATTAAGGGATGTGCAAGAGAAATAATTTTCCAACAATCATCAAATGGGGAAAAATAATAATGACCAAAATAACAAGACACTATTAGTTAAATGTGTGGGCTGCTGTGCTTAAATTGGACAAAGCACAGTATTTGTTAAAGTATCCAAGTGTTGAGTATTTAGTGCAATGTGGTTTGGTTTTTCATAATCCAGTTAGGAACAGGATTGCCTGCCCTCTAAATTGGAGGTGCTGTTGCACAGCTTTCCCTGTCTGTGGTTTGTCCTTTCCTGATGGAAAACAAGATATTCAGCAGAGGTTTAGCCAGCTTTAAGACCTGTCCTTTCCTCAGATGAAGAATTGAATTAAATTCTGTGTTAACTTTTAGCATTGGCTTGGTAAGGGACAATTAAGGAAATAAAGTGGGTGTAGCCCAGGCAATTCACATTTTCCTCATTTGTAGTTTGGAAAGATCTGGACTGTCTCCATTAATAAAAAAATGGGAGTGCTAATTTGAAGTCAAGACTCGAAAGCTACTTTGAGGCTTGTGTGATTTAGGGGTTGCAGGGTATGTATTGCTTTTTGTGTTAAATTGAATGTGTCTGTATAAGACATGACAGCACCATTGCTATGTTTCCTGGAGTTTTCCAGTCAAACTGGTCAGGATTTTTTATGGAGTATTCAAATATCTTTTTTGTGGAAATCAATAGGTTTCATGGGTTTTGATTGTGCCGATGGGATTTTCTACAGTAGGAATATTTTAGTCATTACTACTACCTTGTTCCAGTAGTAGGTTTTTGACATTCATCTTTCATTACTTGATTTGTTTTGTTGCAGGGGGTTTCCAAACTGTAGCAGTATATCTGGTGTGAGGCTTTCAGTATTAGTGACTTTATTCTCACAAATAACAACGGGGAGGTTCCAGATGACTGTGGGAGAGCTAGCATTTCCCTAATGCCAAGTATCTTTTGTACATCACTTGTTTGACTAGGGCACATCTGGCTACAGTATTCCCAACAAGGTAGATGTTCTCTCAAACTGTAGTCTGAGCCAGTGAGACTCAAGTCCTATAATCCGTAAACTCTCTGAAGCCGTTATTACATAATCAAGTTCCAAATAAACCGTCTCTCAGAAGGCAAAGCACATAGAACTTTCTACTGTGCTTGCTGCAGCTGCAGTTTATTTTGCTTGAAGCACAAGGTGAGAAATGTTACTTTATGAAGCATTGTTTATCCTAAAGACAATCTTGTTGGTTATGTGGTCTTTTTTTTTCTCTGCATGGTCTTAAGGAGTGAGGAGAGAATTGGGAATAAGGTAGATCTGAGCTTTTCTGTACCTTGTAATCCCTGCTGAGGTCTTAAGATAGTTATGTTGAAGGGGTATTTTTGCATATGCTATGAGAACAACATTTATCTTATCATTGATTATTGTACTCAAAAAAAATGGCTTTCTGTCTTCAGTGTTCTTTCCAGTGCTGCATCACCAGGGTGTTTTGGCCACAAATAAACAATCCAGGACAAAGAGGTCTGTGCTTTCCTCTGATTAGAGTAACCTCCTGTTAAAGTCTGAGGGAGCTGGGAAATACAATTTTCAAACTCTGCTCAAATAACCATGCAACTCAGCAAATTCCTGAGCTTCTTTTCAAATCCCATTTAGTTTCATGTTGAAGGGGAGAAGCTTTTGCTTTTCACTGGTGTCAGATAGTAAATTCAAAATCCCAGACAATCCTCTACCGATTTTATATGCTAACTGGGAAGAACTAAGCCTATATAACCACTGATCTGTGCATTGCGAATGTTTCTGTGACAGCTTCTCAGCTAAACCTTATGAATGTATACATGTTTCCAAGATACTTCACCTGGCATAGTATGAATTTTGAGAACAGCCAAAACAGGCTTCTGCACTGAATCAACAGATAAAGGGGGAAGAAAAAAAAAAAAGAGCTCTGGGCATTTCTTCCAGGGTCAGGGCTGCTTTGTCATATTGCCACATTTGAGATTCTATGAATTAATGAGAAATTGCTATGGCCCAAGACACAATGCTCTTTCAGAGGCTGCTTGTTGCTTTCCCTTTTGTCTTTGTAGAAGGAGTCTTCACTAACACAGTTCTGCAAATACAGATTGGCAAAAAAAAAAAAAAATCATCTTTTTAATACTGTGAAGAATTCTCTTATACAGAGGATACTGATTTTTGAGAAACTGACTACTTAGAATTCTGTTCAAACCATTGGTCAGTGTTAGAAATAGAAGGGGGTCACTTTGGTTCTACTGGAGACTGGTGGTTTCTTGTCTTGTGTGTAAAGGCAGAACAGAGAAATATTGGAGGCATTCTATGGACCAAGTTAGATGGATCACAGCCTGATTTTATTCTTCTTTGATATAATATCCTTTAAGAGACATGACTTAAAATTCATACCACTTTGATTTCTACTATGGCCAGTGAGCAAAAGGCCCTGACAGAAAGCTAAATTTATCCAAAGTTGTATCCCCAAGTTTTAATGACTGTGGGTTAAGCAGGTTGGTCTAATTGGGGAATAGCAATGTTTATCTCCTCTCTCTAACCTTGCCTAGCAGGGAAAGGGTATTTTTAGTTTTTGTCCATATTCTAACATTGCTCAGTCCAAAACAATTTGGCTTTGCACAGGCTGGCTTCTTCGTGATTAACATATTTTGTCAGTTTCTAAATCCTTTTTTTCCCTTTAATTCCTGAATCTGTTATTTTACCATAGATAAGCCTTGTTAGTATTGAATGTTTTAATTATCAGGTTAAGCCTGCAGAATCTGGAGGAAATCATGTCTTAAATGCCTCTATTAGGCATGTTGTTACAAGTAATAATTCATTCTTCATATCATTTTGGTAGCTTTAGTACAGAGAAAACATTGCTCTAAACTCCCTTAAAAAGCACCTTTTCAATATGTAGCTGCAGCAGTAGTGTATAAATACCATGCTGGGAAATGCAATATAAGAACCTGTGCAGAATAAAATAACCTTCAGATTTCCAACAAATATGCCCCATAGAGTGATAGAAAGAGATGACGTTTCAGGCAGCATAAAGTTGCTTCTTTCACATCCAACTCCCTTAAATTCTTTACAAGCCAGTTTTCTCAAATGGCTCTGATAATATTTGTACGGCTCTCTAAAGTGACTGAAACAGCTCCTCTTTCTGGTGCTGTGGAAGTGCAGGACTTCTTGATGGTTGTATTGTTTCACCAGTACTCCCATGGGATAATAAAGTCTAAATAAGTAAAGCAAATTAGTACACCATTGTGGGGTGTTTGTGCTTTTTTTTTAAATATTATTGCATTCATTTACATTGATTTAAATTCAATTAATAGGATTCACTTGAATCTATCTTTCTTATGGATATATTCATTTTATGTTTACCCACCAAGAGTCCCTAGGACTCTTAGCAGTAATTAGTCTCTTAGTAATTAGACCTGCCATATGATAGTGCAGCTTCTCCAGTTTACATGTCAGCTGTTACCAGATCACCCAAGGAAACCTGGCGGGGGGTTGGGAGGCAGGGAGTGAAGGATGGGGTGTGTGGTTGAGTCATATGTGTCTAAAATACTCAGCCAAGCTGTTGGCAAACAACAACGAGTATTTTGGGATTTCATTCTGACAATTTGTAGCATGCTCAAATAATATTAATCTAGATTCATGTTTCATTCTGTTTTTAGTGTTTTGTGAGGGTTGGTTGGTTGGCTTTTTTTAAAGGGGAAGGATTCTGACTTTCTTTACATAGCAAAGACTGATGATGAAGTAGGGCAACTCATTGCAGGAAATGTTTGCTCCCTATGTCTTTCTGATTTGCTCACATGATTTTTTTCTTTTTTGGAGGGATGAAATAAGGTTTAGAATGTCACTGATTTTTCTCCTTCCTATTTATGAGCTCCTACAGTGTTGAAGACAATGTTTTTATTGAGGCACCCAGGTAACTACTGCCAATAATTAGAAATCTGAATATGTAACACTCCTACTGTTATCTGATCGGTATTCCAAAACCTCAGAAAAACAACCTTTTCCTAGGAGTCTTTTTAAATATATGTGCTGAAGCCTTAATGAATTAAATGACACTGCATCTCATTAGTCTCTTAAAAAATGAAGTTACGTGCCCATCTTTAGGCTGAAAGATGTAGGCCTATCGGCGATGTTTTACACGGTAAATTGACATCTCAGTTAGGTCTTTACATCACTCAAAATTGGTTTTTGTTTGATTTTCCTGTTGTTGGTCATTCTGTGGCTGAATGTTTTGGCTTTTTTTTTTTTTGTAATTCTCATTATCACATTGCATTAGATTTATTACAAGTATTTGTTGATGAAATGTATCGCCCACCAGTGATGACTTGCTTGGGCACATTTCCCCAAAGGAGAGAGGGTGCTGCTTGAAGAAAAGCCTAACTTGGGGCTCTTTCTTTTTGCATGTGTGAAAGAAGCCTGTACTGAATGAGAGAAGACAATATACTTTATAAGTAAGCTTCTACATTAAAATTGCAGCAGCTGCACAGGTTGAAAAAAGAAGCAGTGAGTAGACTGTGCCTTGTGTACTTCGAATTACTGTGTCAGTAATGATGGATGGAGCAAACAATAAAATTTGACCTGTCACACTATGCTGATGAGGCTATAAGCCTTAAGGCATTTGTAACTGGCTTCAGCCAGCAATGTTAATGAAGGTAGATTGGAAAATTAGGTTATTTGAATGATATGGGCTGCTTTATGTTTTTAGTATTCAAAAAAAAAAAAAGTAAGAAACTCAAAGCCATAAGGCTTCTTCTTTATAAACTGCCTCTTGTCCCTTTATAATAGAGCAGACTTTTAGATAACAGATTCATACTGTGTAGAATATGAGTTATTTAAAATGATTTTGTGGGGCATAGTTTTTTAAACAGTGTATGGGAGGTGCAAGGCACATAGTTTCCATTACCAATAATGGGATTTATGTGTGTATCTCTCTTATATTATGCATCATGCTCAAATATGTCCCTATAGTATAATTGGACTAGAAAATGCATCTTGGGGTTGACATTACTCAATGAGTTGTACACTCTATACCATGATGACAAGTGGACATATTTCTCATTTCTCATTTTTTAAAAAAAATTGTTCAGTATGGATGTACAAATAAACTGAGTTTTTCAAAGCAATGCACAAAGTAATTGCATCATATTAAATGTGATTAGTTACTGTTAGAAATCACATTGATATTATACACATAGTATTGAGGAGATACTGTGATAATTGCAGGTGGAATGATACAAGTATTTCCATGAAAGCATTTTCTAGAAAAAATGTCAGTCAGAGCTCACAGTGTTTTCATCAAAATCACCGATTTTTCACTGAATTGAAGGCAGAATTTGGAGAGAAACCTGTATGGGCCCTCAAAATATCTGTACCCTGGGCTGGAAATCAGCTGAGAACCTCCTCAATGATAACTTGCAGATTGATAGTGATTGATAGCTCTTCCTGAGGAGATAGAGAGTGATTTTTTTGGGGTGTGTTGTGGGTTTTTTTGTGTGGGTGTTTTTGGGTTTGGTTTGGGTTTGTTTGTTTGTTTGTTTTTCTGATTGTGGGTTGTTGGGTTTTTTTGTTTGTTTGTTGGTTTGGGGTTTTTTGTAAACAAAAAGTGGTGGGGTGGGGACAGAGTCCTCCAAATCTTCAAAATGTGGAGTTGTCAGATTACCTTTTGATGGTATTATAAAAATTTGGCCACTTCTAGATGACTTTATCTTTTCTTGTCAAGGAGTATTCATATCCTCTTCTCCATTTCCCCCTCCTGATACCTCCAGGACCCTCTTCATTAAGGTTTTTACTCCATCCAACCAAAGGAAATGGCAGGAGGGAGTCTAGCTTGTGGAAAGGACCTGGGAGCATTGCAGTGATCAACTGCAGAGGGTGTGAAGGTGATTTGGAACTGAGGGTCTTAGGATAGAGTCTGAGAGACAAGAATGCTGAGAATATTATAATGGGGATGGGAAGATGTAGGGGACAGGAGTTCATAGAAAAATTTGACTTAGTCTCACTGTTTGCAGAACAACTTACACATACTGGGCCTGTGCCCAGTTACTGGCAATTAGATGATACAAGTGGAGGTCTTTGATTCCCTGAGGGTTTTCTTCCCAGAGGTAATACTGCACAAAATGGGAATGGAGAACTGAACTAGTTGCATTCCCCTCATGTGTGCTATGTTCATGATAAATAGAGAAAAGCAGAGAAAGTGTTTAAAATCCATGTTATCATACCCATTAATTTTTGGTTCCATATGCTTCGGACTCCTCTAATTGTGCATACTTTTACCCATTTTAATGTGTTACATACAGAAATAAATATGTATGGAGAAAGGACCAAAGTCAAAAAATATTCTTCTATTTTGCAGTAGTGTGATTCCAGTAAAAATAGTTTCTGCTGCAAATATACACCACCCCCCCACCCCCCCGGAAGAAAATGGTATGTATTTTGTTCTGCCTGTACGGCAGTGGAGGGTATTTTCTTGTTAATGCAAGTTTTGTCTTCCATTGTTGTTAACTGTTCAAATTGAGAAAAGAATGTGAAGTGGGTCACTATAGGTTTACCCAGCTCTACTCACTTTTTCCTGCAGGAGATCTTGATGAAAAGGTAGGGAAATAAAGGAGAAAGGGAAGTTTCCTAGTTCTGATTTCAGTAATGCTGGTTGTGAGATTTTTGGTATGAATTTCTATAGGCTGATAGAGGAGACATCTCAAAAGACTTCTAGTAACCTGCATTGTCAGGTCAAAAAAGATAGATATATATATAGATATAGATATATATATATATATATATATATATATATAGAATAAGAGTGATATAAGGGGGAGAGTGAAATGTCTTTTAAAGAAAAGTTTCCTCAGGTAGCATGGAACAGAGTAAAGAGTCTTTAGAAACTTGAGCTTGAATGGGGATGGTGATGGCTTTCTTTAGTCAGTGGCACAGACATTGCACTGTATTGCATTTCATGATGAGAGCGAGATGCAAGAAATTATTAATAGAAAAGCAGAGGCTTTCAGAGGGGAGGTGGCACTGTTACTGAAGTTGTCTCTTCCAATTTCTGTGATAGAAACGACAGGAAAGCTGTGTAGGATGCAGTTCTAATCTGGGGTTCTGCCCAGCCTTGCTGAGTTTACCCTGCAAATAGGTCTCGTGTCCTGGGGCAATACATGGCAGCATCGCGCAAATCCTCCCTGTTTGATTGTGTGTCTTCTGCAGATTGCATCCACCCCTGCCTGAGCTCTGGGGTGCTGAACTGGAACTGGTGATGGGGCTCAGTCAGCAGGTGAATATTTTGTGTCCTGTTCTTGCATGTTTGTCTGCAACAGTGTACCATGTGGTTCTTGAAAACCAGCCTGTGGTCTTAGTGTTTTATGTTGAGATGTAGAATTTCTTTTCCCACAGACATGTAATCACATCATGTAATGCATTTTGTCTCCCAGTATGTACTGTTTGGGCTTTAGGTGGATCTTTTGGTTTTGTCTTCTGTATTATGTTTGGACTGTTTGTAACTGAAACTAGCTAGAAGTTTCTAACTGAAGTGTTAGATTGGTGCAGCTAACTGAAGAAATGGTATCTGGGGTTTTTTAGGTACTCGATAGCTGTGCCCTTCTCTTGGATGTGGTAAAGTGCATCTTTTCCACAGCTTCCTCTCACATCCCTGGCTTAGGATGACACAGCATAATGTGTGTGAAAACTTGTTTCTGTTCTGGCTGTAAATGCTCTGAAGCAGCTCTCATCCTCCATTATGCTTGAAGTAGAAAACAGATTTGAAGACCTGAAGTCCATAGTTGGATTTCAAATATCAGCTTAAAAAGAGATCTCTTTCAAGTAGCACCCATTGTAGTGCAGGATGCTTTCCCTTGGCAGTACAGCTCCATTTAGTAGATGGGGGAATGCTTAGCACCTTCAGCTCAAGCAGATATAGATACCAAGTGCTTTGCTGTGAAGCAGGCTGCTGGGTGAGCTCAACACCTGCATGAAGTCTACAGCGTTCACTCAAATGAAAGCCGGGTTTGTGTAACAGTTACAGGTTTCAGCAGCATGCTTTTGCAGAGCGTGTGTTCTGGTATGAGCAGGGTGACTTTGCAGCTGATCTGGCTCTCACTTGGACAAATGGCACGCAGACAGGGCCTGTGACAGATAAAAGGGATCTGTAGACACTTTGTCTTACAGTTGATGTCACCAACACCCATAATTGTGCCCACTTCACCAGGATGTAGTAGAAACCTCACTGGTTTTAGATTTCTGTGGTTAGTTTTCAACTATGTGATCCGAGTTAACTTGGTTAGTTCAAAGCGTTATGATAACATCAGGAATTTTGTGTGCAGCTTTTCTTGCACACAAGACTGAGAATAAATAACAAATAAAAGATTCTCCTTCAAAATCTCAGCTTGAAAGAAAGACAATATTAATGTTTGGCACAGTGAACAAATGACAAAGGGTAGAGCAAGTTTCCAGTGTTGTCTCACAGGATGAGACTATTAACAAAGCTTAGCTGCAGTCATGGAGATGCTTTTCATCTTTCCCCTTTGTCTTTCTAACACGTCTTGAGGCTGAAGTTACTTCTGTCCCTAAATTTAAAACTCAAGTTATCAACAAAAAGACACTACATCAGTCTGTAGGATTTACAGCTGTACAGACCAGTATTGTTGACCCTGCCAAGCGGAAACTGATTGTGATGCTTCAGTTTTAATATTGACCTAAGGTAAAATTGGAACTGGTGATATTTTCAGAGAGACAATGGAAAGAAAAGCTGTTCTCAAAAGGAAGCATTGGCAAGGGTGTATATCCAGAAATGCACAGTACTGCTTATCAAATTAAAAAAAAAAAAAAAGACAAATAATACTATAGATGATGGTACAATTAATTCCCTTGTGAATGTGTAATACTGGCTCCAATAATTCCTATATCCATTATTTTTGCTCTATTACTTCCACCAGCACTTACTAGGCACTGAAGAGGATCGGTGTGGCCAATCGCGCAACTTCTACATGCTCTTCCAGTGTCTAGGAATAGACTCGTAACATCTGCTGTCACACATGTGAGACATTTTGTCTTTTAGTATCATTCAAAATGTAGTTGGGATAAAAGGTGAGGGTAAGTCTTAGGATGGAGGTGATGTTTACATATTTTTAGCTAGCAGTAGCACTTAGGAGTGAGATGATTGTTCAGTGAAATAGGATAGTAAAAGAAAATGTGAAAACTATCTGTGTCCCCAGATACTTTCAAGTGAGTATATAATCACTTATTTTGGCTGTCAAATCCTGAAATCTTTAGTCATGTTTGGATAGGACTTCGGGTATACTTTACTTCCACTCTTTGGTTAAGATTCAGTTTATGAATAACACCTTGCAAGACTTCTTGACCCAGGTCATAATCAACAGGCTGTTCTTGGATTTTCTGGGCAACTTTTTTATTTTGACCCAACTCTAATAGAGTTGTGAGTGGAAGCTCTCTCAGCTGCTTCTCTAAAGTAACAAAAAGAATTAATCAATGGGATTAATTATCTGTGGAAATGACATCATTACAAGGCAAAAGCAGCAGCAGGACTATCTGTACATTTCAAGCAGAATATCTAAAGATATAAAACTGAACTCTGCAGAAAGTATGAAATCATTAATTTTGTTCACAGGGGTTCTTACCAGGGATTGTGGATGCACTCTTTGAAAAAAGCTGTCTTATTAAATACAAATTAGATTAGATAAAGTGCTAAAAGCCTTGGTGTAGATCAAGGCTTCAACTTGTTAATGGACTTCTTCCCTCTTATTCAGGTTTTCAAGTTATTTCAGGAATATCTTGCCTTGCACACAAATGAAAGCTGCTTGCTAGAAATTCCCACTGTAAATTGTCTGTGTTTAACATTCTCGAGAGCTATGGCAAAGAGGTACCTGCCACCCAGGGGGACTAAATGCTGTAACATACAGTGTGAAGCTTGAAGACTGAAGACATTTACAGATTGTTTGTAGCCAATTTAAATTGCAAGGAGACTGCCATGAAAGGCTTGTTTCAGCTGATGCACTGCACTAAACTGGGATACGGTCTGGCTTGTGCTAGATGCCAAACCTGGAACTATAGGATGCACATCATGACCAACTTCTACTGCAGCTGGTTTCAAAAGCCTTTCAGTTTCAGTCAGTCTCAAATAGTAGAAAATAACCAGCAAAAGCCTCTGTAAGGACAATAGAAGGGGACTGCAAGCCTGTACAGAGACAGCTGTTTTCAAAACTAAAACCTGTCATCATAGAGCCTGGATAGGAGGGTTACTATTGGAAGTGCATTTTATTACTTAAATATATCTTGCCCAGGCAACACTGAGCACAGTTACATAACCTTTTTTGAGTTATGTAACTCTTTGATCAGCTGCAGTAATGTCTTTCATTTTAAGCCAGTAAATTCCAGAGCAGTCATTTAAAGACTACACTTTTCCTTAAATCTAAAAGCATGTTCTAAATCTTGTTGCATTTAGTTTGAGCAATTACCTGATATGCCTGATCCTTTATTTACAGACTGAGTTACATCATCTGCAGACTCTCTGACATACCTTTTGCCTACCAGAAGGCAGCTTGCCCAGAAGAAGCAACTGGGAGGCAAAGAATGTGGTCAGCCCAAATAGCTATGTGGGCTAAATAGAAAACAGGGTGAAGGCTTGTGTCTGCTGTAGGATGCACAACCATGTATAGTGGCAAGGAATATGTCAGTGCTAAGATCTGCAGGCAGTGTCCTTTCAATTGTAAGGTTGCTTTACCTACTGTAGGCTGCTGGTATTACTAATTCAACAATATTTATCCAGTTACTCTTGCCAGACACTGGGATTGCCATTTCAAATGTGCACCAGAAGTATGGTGAGACTGTACCCTTTGGGTTTTCAGATGCTCATTTTCTTCAGCTTTGATATCAGTGCTTTTGATAAAGCTATCCTGTGGTTCCTGGTGCTTAATACTAGAGTTAGATGGGGACACTTCAGTCTTCAAAGACATTTTTCTACTTTCTTTTCAGCAGTAATTTTACTTGTAGGACTTCCTGAATCCAGTCCTGCAGCTCTTAGCTGGATGTTCTTACCGGTGCCAAAAGATACAAGCTGTGGGTTGAAGGTAGTTAAGTGTTACTGTGTTTGCTTAGGACCATATAGAATATTAATAATAAAAAAATAATAAAAAGCTGTTCCTTGGGAAATGAAAATAGGGCATGTAAAGATTAATTCAGAATGTGTTTTATGGAGCAAGAATATTATGAGCTCATATGGTCATACAGAGATATCTCTTGCTGTCAAATACAGTGAAATATTAGATAAATATTAGATTAATAAAATGAATAATATATAAACTGATGGCTGTGACTACAGGTTAGGATTAAGCAGAAGACATAACTGAATTCAGTCTACAACAAACACCTTCCATCTGTACTAGAGGCTTGCAGCATCCAAGAAAAGATAACAGCAGAAGATCTTTGTTGTTTAATTAGTGCTCTGCAATTAGCAGGAAAGCTGGTCAGGATTTTGGGGGCACAAAGGCGATTGATAGGGGCCAGAAAAAAAAGAATCCAACACACCACTATTATTTGCCATAAATTTGCTGTCTGATACTGAAATACAGCTTAATCTCTGATAAGATGTGTTTAGGTTTTTTTTAGTCAGTTTTTTGAGATTACTGCAATAATAGAGAAGTATGAGTAATACATGGGTTTAGATGATGTGATGGCTGTAATTCAGGAATGAAGGGATGAGAAACTCTTGTAGATTTACAGGTGAAAGTAAATCATATTTCTGTGGCGATAAATTTGGCATTACTGTTATCTAAATTTCAGCCTCTTTTCTCCAGTTTGTTGATTCCATATGTTTTTTGTTAATTTTCAGACCTAAATCATAAATGCAAAGTAGTGGGAGGTCACTCTGAGCAATGCCCAGGCTAATCTGTCACTGGACAACAGTGATTGTATTGGTTGGAAAAACAAATGAGAATTCACTTATCTCTTTGTGAAACAATCCCACAGATTCATGCAACAGAGTATTTAAATGATATTCAGTGATAGTTTCCTGGTGTTTCAACCTTTAAATCTTCTAATTTGTTCTGGTCTTCTATTAGTTGAATTTATAGCATTTCTTTTCTGTCAGTAAGACAGCTATGGGAAAGTTGCTTTTTTTCTTCTCCTTATATCTAAATTTGATTTTTAAATCTAGTTTTTGTCACTTGCTATTTTAATTAATCAGAAGCCTTTTTAATTAATGTTGTTCTTTGATGCACTATCAAAGTTTTCAATGTCTTCAGTGGAGGAGTGAGCCCACACAGAGCACAGAATGTGAAAGCTTTGAATAAGCCTGTTGACTTCCAAATAACTGTCTGCAGTGAAGCTTATAAACTTCTGTAGAAATGGCTTAGAAAAAAAGCTTTCTTCATTATCACTGATTATCTCTACATTGGCATGGTAAGTGAAACCCAGTCCATCAGTGTCTAAAACTTTATGATTTAATTCTTCAGAGAAGATACTGTGTCACTTTGGTATCAAATCTTGCAGTTTACCAGTAAATTGATCAACCTACTTAAAGATACCTTTAGAAGAGGATCTGAGATGTGAGCTGACACTGAAACTCCAGTATCTTCTTCCCCTGGGCAAAGACTTTCAAAACTAAGCATACACAGTGCTTTAAGAGTGGCAGATTACTCCATGGGATTTATTGCTTTATTAATACGCTCAAGACATCATCTTTCACTACTGCAAGAGCTCAGAACACTGTCTGGATTTTTCTGTTCATTGTTAATCTCCAGCTCCCTCTCTTTAAAACGTCCGTTTTGGGCTGTATCCTGGGTTTGGGAGGAGAATTAATTTCCTGCTCCCCAGAATCTGATACTTTCTAAGCTTTGTTTCCCCTGACAGTCATTTCCCCGCTTCTGGTCAGCTCCAGGATACCATTGTTAGAAATTTTAACATTCCTATGTTATTCCTATTCCTGCATGTGCTGTTTGTCTGTTTAGTGACTTCAGCTTCATCTTTGTATCCATGACTTTTGGAAAGGTAAAGAGAAAGGAAAGATCCTTTCCTAGTCCTCCTTTCCTCTAATCTGCTGGTCTCCTTATTTTTGTGGTTTCTCTCCCACCCCTTATCTGCACTGGAGAGCAATTCTGTCTTTGTAGAGGGAGCTCTCTCCAGAGGCACTGCTCCTGCACAGCGCCCAGTCACTTTCCTCAGTGCTAAATTCACTTAAAAAAATCATCACCACTTCTACCACTCCCTCTTGTTTTTACTAGGTTATCCCAGGGCATGAGACACTCTGACATGATACCAATACATTTTCTAATACAGACTTTGATATTTAATAGCCAAATGCCTCCTTGTTACCGAGTGTCATCTTTTGTTTTGGGAGCAGGGAGGAGACAGTGGGATGAGCTGAGCCGTCATGCATCGTTACCCAGAGAATAAGGTGTGGATATAAAAAGCAACAGTGTTTGCAGGGAAAGCATTTTCTTTAGCATATCCAGGAGGCTAGGAAGGAAAGCCACTTGTATAATTCATGTTAGGTGCCCTTGCTGCTGATCATGAATTTAGTCTTGATCTTGGCAAATCAGTCACACTTGGAGAATGACAAGGAAATGTAGCACTGTTGACAACCTGTGTTATGGCTGTTTTTAAGGTCTTGGCTAGAACGCAGTGCTAGCCCACAGAATAGGCTCAAGGCCTCCCTAGACAGGCACTCTTGTCAGGGGAGATTTTGACAATCTAATCTTTTTCTTAAATTAAAAGTTTTTCTACACAGGGAGTTGTGCAAATCAGTCATGTTCCTTTAGTTTCTAGACATCAGCCTATTCACTGCTTGGGGTATAGATTTCCTTGGTGATCGTGTGCACAGGCCTGCAGTTGCCTTCTGCACGCTGCTGTCGTCCTTCAGCATTGCTCTGACCACACAGTTCACTCATTCTCCTTTCATTCTTAAACCAGATGATCCAGATTACCTCCCCCACTCAGGACTTTGATGAGGGCAACCCTCCCTGCTGGGATGAGACAACTGAGAGACCAGGAGAATGTTGAAAAGCAGTGAGACTTTATGCATGTGGCTGGTGAGGATGTGATGAGAATGAGAAGGGACTAATGCCTTTCCTAAGGGATGGAGGCCAGTCCACGTGTTATGAAATAGCTCCTCAGGGAAATGGGGGCTCAGACACCTTAACTGTGCTACCCAGGGCAAAAGAGCAGGTGCTACAAAGCAAGACAAACTCTCAGATCTCCGAAGTGTATCGCTTTAAATCAACACAACAAACCTTCATTTCAGTGTCTTCTGATAGTACCTTCAGAGAGTGTAGCAAATAGTGTCAACTAATACACTTGCATTATTTTCAGCATTTTAATAAAAATAACTTTTCAGTATGTGTATATATACTTCCCAGTGATTGTGTAAGCTAATGAACAGCTAAAATATGTCACTTTATACTTTTGTCTTCAGCAATGTTCTCCTGTCAAAATACTCCCAGTCTCACAAGAGAAAAATACTGCTGCTAAAAGGACATTTGAATGTTCAAATTCTGAAGACAGTCCTTCCAGCAGCAGCTTAAAGGATAGCTGGTATCACTGCAAGACCAAGAGGATAAGTCTGTGTGGCAAACACGTAAGATACCAAACCTGAGAACTTATTGTCTAAGGCATTAAATGTCTGTAGATGTAGCAGATCAAATCTCATTTGGGTGTCAGCCCTATAAATACCTGTTATTAGTCACTGGTGGCATTAATTACATGCCAAAACAACTGCAGTAGTCATCAGTGGAATTAACTTCACTCTTATTCGTTCTGGTGGGAGTTAAGCCCTTTCCAAATCTATGTGAGAATAGGTCATGTTGTAGTGTCTGTCTGAGGCATGTTGCAGTATTTGGCTAATACTGCCTCTAGGACTCAGTTTTCCAGCCTCAACTTTGAACGAGGGCTAACTATGCATTGAGTTTCAATTGTAAAAGCAGAATTTGGGAGAAGATGCCTCAATGCCTTACATTTCACAGGTGATATCCTCTGGACAATTCAGGTACTGTGGCAGAAACCACATGCAGGTCTTTTCCAACTGCAAGAAATGGTTTCAAGGCTTAATACTGAAATATTCCAGAAACTGTTTCCAAAAAAGCAGTCATCTTTGACTTCTAATTTGGTGATGCATCAGCAGTAATTTACAATGTTATTATTATTATTAAAGTCTGCAGGAAGGGTGATGAATTGCCATTTAGAAGGCTAATTTCTGAGCTCTTTTGGAGATATGCAGGAATGCCTTGGACGTGGGTGGGAGGTGGGGAAGGGAGATTTAGTCTGGAGCATCACAGCAGCATGACCAGCTTTGAGCTTAGCCATTTGGAACAAATGTAGGGTTTCTGTAAATGGGGAATAAGTGCATATACCAATAAATGGTCAACAAAATGTGCAGTATTAGACATGAGAGCTTTGCTGTGTTATTCTATGAAGTAACTTTTTCAGAGGGAGTTGCAGAAAAAAAAATACAAGAATAAATCTCTTGCTGATTAAACCAGTTCAAATGTCAGTGGTATATAGCTGGCTATTTGATACTATGTGAAAAATACTAATTTATTATCTATGCAAACCTTTTGATTCTTGAGCTTTCTATAGTTGAGGGGAAAAAAACCTTAACCTAGTAGACTGAATCATCTTCAAAAGCGTAAATGCATTCTGAAAGCTTTTTGCAAATAGAACTTCAAGCTGCAGTTTTATTTAAGTTTTTATGAGAGTAAACTTTAGCAGAAATCTTCTTGTATTCCATTTTACACAGTCCTGTAATATTACACAGAAGCTAGAATAGATGGCATTTTCCAGTTCAAAGGGTCTACAAATATTTATGAGGTCATTATACATCTCATTGCATGAAAACACTTAATCTTCTGGAGTCTTAGAGTTCTTTGGCAACTACCATGTAGATTTTACTAGTAAGTTTCACTTGCTCTTGATTAATTTATATTTGAGAATAAGATATATGCACAGTGGCCAGCTGAGAATATATTAATCCCAAGAATTAGTAATTTTGCTAGTGTCCAGACTATGACATGATCTGCAGTTCTACTCTTACGGTTTTCTTAATGTAAACTTGTTGAGTTGTAGAAAGATTGCCATGTTGGTTATGTTTTCAGGTAAGCAGTGGATGCTAAAAGGTGGTCTGTGGGCATCTGATATGGGGTCCATGAACTTTATTTGGTATAGGGTCTGTGAACTACTTTGCTTGATCAAGAAAGGTATATAAGAAAAAAAAAACTATTCTTAGAAGGCTTAAAGCCGTGCTAGAGTAGACTGAGTTTTTGGAAGCTAGTAAATAAACAAAAATCTGAAAGCCCTCTGTATTGGAGTAAATGCTTAGTACTCTAATCTGGTTAATGAGGTGTTGTCATCTCTCTGGATTTAAATATCATTGCTCCCTTCATACAACCCATTATATTGTGTGCTGGTGCAGAGCATTAGATATTTCCTGCTGCAGAACTGGCTGTGCTTGAGCAGTAGTATTTATGCACTTAAACACAGGACTTTGACTCCTGTGAATGAAAGAAGCCATATAAATGGTAAGTTCATTGCAGAATTGACTTACTGAATATTTTTTTTTTAAATATTTACTAAAGATAGATGTATTACATCTATACCAGTCAATTAAACTGCTTTGGGATCTCTTTTGAGGATTAACAAATGCTCTGTTAGGTGCCTGGTGTTTCTAGAAGGTACAATATTTCTCTTACAAAAGCTACCTGAATATAAATGTTCTTTTCTTACCTTGCATTGCAACAACTTCTCACTAGAAATGCCCGCAAGGTCATAAACTCACTTGAGAAATGTAGTGCCTTGACCTATGTTAAGTGTAAGAGCACTGTATATTAATTGTACAACTTTTTTTTTATTTAGGAGGTATGCATGCTGTAGAATGTCATATTAGAACAGTAAAGATGCTTCAACGGTGGAGGAGGTTCTTGGAGCCTTTAGATTTCTTCAGGGTCCTTGACCTTTTCTTCTCCCTTAAGGACAGATGCTGAAGCTGTTCAGATAGTCTTGCTGTTGAACTCGCTGAAGTAGCAAAGCGGAAATCAAACCCACGGTGTAAACAAGAAATTTTTTTTGTTAAGCGCTTCATTAAACCAGAGGGGTTTTTTTAGATAAGCATTTGTCATCTCCATGGCAGATTTCTCAAAGAACATAGTGAATTAACAAGACATGTTTAATGCAATCTTGACAGAAAGGTTAATGAGAATTCTGAAGGAAGCAAGGAGGAAAATAATATGTACTGCTCCAGGTGAAAACTACAAGGAACCAGAATAAGTTGTAATTCAGCTTTTCTTAAATGGAGGTATTTATTTCTTCTACAGTGAATCTAATTAAAAATATTTTAAGCAATTCCTCCCCCCCCTTCACTAATATTCACTGCTGGCTGTCAGTTCATACTGCAGAAGGACCTAGAAGGCAGCTACCCGGTGGGCTGAATGAATTTGCCAAAAATGTGTTAGAGACAGGGATCTTCTGCCCTACCTACTTTGAAGGGGAAAGGATTGGTGCATCTGACTCAGTAGGATCAAGATCATATGGCTGAGAAAGGCAGGGGGAAAAGTGTCAATGAAGGCAAATGTCCTGGTTGCATCCTGATGAGTGTGGGTGATATTTTATGGATATGTGGCTTTCTCCTGTTATTACATGAGTAGAGCCAGTCCTAGTGGACTGAGAGGGGGCCATGGGACAGTGAGCCATGTGGTGTCCTTGCACTTAACTGTGACCCCTGTGCACTTCTGCATATTTAGATTATGGAAATTTACAGGAAGTTCCCAGGCTTCCCTCTAAAGCTGCAGCAATTTCCATTGAAGGGGATGATCAAAGCACAGAATAAACTAAGTTTGAGCAGCTTTCTTTTCTTGAGCCGTCTGTGACTGGTTGATGATTTGCCATGTGCAATGAATGCTTTAGCACTGAGCAAGAAAAAACCCTTTGAAGAGAAGTCAGCAGCAAGTAAGGATTGCAAATACAGTGTTTGTTCTTTTTGGGAAAGCTACCAATCTGGATGATGGTAATCACAGGGCTCCTTCTCTAAATTGATGAGAATCACAGTTGTGACTGCTAAATCAAATTGGCATGCAATGGTTGGAACATAAAAATCCATCAATTGCATACAATTCTCTGTCTACAGTTACCTTTGCACTGAGACAACCTGATGATTTTTGTAGTTCAGCTTACCTGCTGTACATTTTATGTGTAAAGCCAGTATTTTTTAAATTCTCCTTTCTTCAGCCAAAGTCAAAACAGGAAAAAAACTGTTATTTGCATTATGAATCATCTGCCAAAGTTCAAGCATTGAAAGTTGTGCTCTTGACAGGAAGAGGAAACACAAAAATCATAGAGTTTATTATGCCAACTCAGAGCTAATTACACAAGCTTAAACAAAAATGTCATTTGCACTAATTTAGTTGCCTTGTTCTAAGCTCCATGCCTGCATTCGGTTAATGTAAAATTCCTTCTTCCAGTATCCAGACGATGCAGTATAAGGGTTGTAAAACAAGGGGATTAGCTGGGTTTGGATAACTGCCTTGTAAGATATTTGTATTCCAGGATCTTTTCCCTTCATGCATGGGAATAAGATGCACTAATGCTTGAGGTGCTGAAAAGTTGCGTTCCTAAATGTTCAGACCTTCTTGAGGTGCCAGCCTCTTAACACAGAGAAATGAATTTTGGTTGTTATTTTTCAGTTTCAGAATTCATATATTAAGCTTTTATGAGCAAACAGCTTATTTAAGCCTTTTAAAACATCAAAGGAGGTGTTTTTTGGCTTGGGTACATCTTTAATTTAAAGCAGATTTATTAAAGGCCAAATCAGGATAATACTGCAAAAGGATTAGCCGTGGTTAGTTGATTTCTGAGCAAACAGACTAATTCTGCTTTCTTTATATTGGTGTCTTTCACAGTGAGTCCATTGTCCATTTACTGAGCATAGAACTAGGCCTGAGGTTTTATTGTTTGTTGGGGGTTTTTTTCCTTTTTTTTTTTTTGGTGGTGGTGGTGTTGTTTTTTCTATTGTCATCTTTAGAAATAGGAAGCATTGCTGAAAGCTTTCACTTCAAAGCTTAAACCAGCTTGCTCTTCATTGGTTGCTATGCTCCAAAATATATTCCTGAAGCTTCTTTACTGTATCTGCCAAATAGTTTGTTTCAGCGCCTCTTAGCATTGAGGCTTTCAGTTTGGCTTTTGTTTTGATTTATTCTTCATAAAATAAAAATTCTGAAAAATCAATTAAAAAATTCCTAGCACTTAACTCTTGTTGCTATTCTGAAAGCACCCAGAGCAGTGGTACTGCAAAATGCTGGGGCTTCTTTTGTTAGTACATGCTCTTCAAATTTTCTCTGTCTATAAACAAGAGACAAAAACTCTCTCCAGGATTTGAAAGTTTCTTTGACACTGTACATAAGTAACAAGGAATGAACTGTGGTGCAGCCATACCATGGTCAGTGAAACCTGGGTAAACCTACTGCTGAACTAGTTAATCTAACAGATTTGATGGGAAAGGGATGGGATAACTCCTCTGGAGAAGAGGTTTGGCCTCCTGAGATTTATTGTCAGTGATGTCATTTGGAAATGGAAAAATTCAGACTGACCTCATCTCTTGCATGCGAAGACAAAATTTGGTTAGAGATGGATGGCACAACATTTGAAAACCAAGCATGCGTGCTGTAAAAGCTCAAGTTTCCACTTTACAGGGGCACTTCAGGACTTGTTTGCCTATTTGCCCTATGACTGGTAGCACAAGTAACGTATTGAGTCTGGCAATACAGAAGAATATACTTTAGCTGCTCTACTGAACTGCCAAGTAATCAAACAAGCCAGGGTAGTCTTTCAGCATATCTGTATTCTTCTTCTCCCATCATTTTTTACTCATAGAAGCAAAAATGCAGTGAGTTTTAAGACATCACTGCTAGCTAAGGATCTATAAGCTGAAAAGCCTGGAATACACCACCTAGCCTGGCACTTCTTCTCTTTTCTGTTTCTCCTCTAAGCTCTGCAGACCCTTATCCATGTGGTCTCTGAAATATCTTCCAGATATTTCTCCTTCTCCCCAGTAATTTTATAACACAGGTCCTGGGAAGCACAAAACTTTAGGAATATGACACAGTAGCTTACGTGTTACGTGTTGTTTGCGGCAAGGTTGCTAGAGAACAAATCCAGTAGACTAATTCACCAGTGTTTCAAGCAACTTTTTCTGCAACTTCTATTTGTAAAAATAAATAGATTGGAGAGGGGGTTAAATGACCTCTGAACTGTTCTCAGCCTGTACAGCCATAGTGGTCAGAATCTTGTTCCTAATAACGTATTGTCAGATGCACCAGACACCTTTAAAGTAGCTGCAAATACAGTAGCAAATACAGGACCTAGTTATTTCCTATAGGCTCCTTATGTGCAGTAATACTCCTGTGGAAGGCAGGTGACTTTGCAGTTACTGATTGATGGGTAGAGTTGATTGGGAGATTTTTGAGGTGCTAAGGTGTTGCCATCATACCAATGGCTTAAAAGCCTGAAACAGACATGCTTATGCTTTACAATGGTCACCAGCTGCTGCTTTTTGCCCAGGTATGGGCAGATGGATGGGAGAATGAGTGAGTAGATGGAGCATTGCCTCATCTGAAATCTAGATTAATAGAGCTGCATGGCATAGCTAAATTGCTCTGTTTAAAATGTCATTGCCTGGATGGAAACCCTGTGCTTAGGGATCTGAATGTCTTGTATTGCCTTCCCTCTGCCATATGGAGGCAGTTGTTTAGCTAGTAACTGGAATATCTGTATGTGCATAGAGCCACAGATCGTTACCTCTTGATTATGTTCATGTTATCTGATGTGTCATCTCCATGAGAGAAATTAAATTGCCTTTAGTAATTTGAAGCAAGTAAAAATGACAAATCATTGTTCTCATGTGATCAGTAAATGGCTACAGAACAAGAATATTTCTCAATTACATGGCAAGTACACTGCAAGCAGCATTGATGGTTCCAAATCTCTGATTGTCTTCCTGTGATTTTCTTTACTTTTAAACTAAGATGACTTTGGTCTTAGAAAAAAGACTGCGTAACTTCTTTCCATTTTGAATAACACGATTAAGTCTGAACTCTTAACTTATAATTATGAAGAGTTAGAATGGAGAATGATTTCACAGAAACAAAAGCAATGTAATATCTATAGAGAAATGAAAGAAAACAAATGCAGCGGGAAGGGGATTTTTAAGGTCCACATCTTGGGATGTGGCAGATGAGTCTACCGGAAAACAAAAACTCCCATGTGTAGCTAGAAAATGGGCGTCATTAGTGAGCTATAGTATAAATCCTGCAAGAAGAAAAAGGAGTTGGTAGGAGCATTAGGAAGTGCTTTTGTATGTGAATACATAAAATATGAGCTATAAGATTCACTTTTTTTTTTTAAGTAAACCAACATTGCTGTGTTTATTTGCATTTGGATTCTGATCCTGCAAATGTTCCTGACAGGAGAATTAGCATCACCAAAGACAGTTCACAGCGGTAATTACCAGGCATAGTGCATGATTATGCCACATATCGAAGTGTCCTGCAGAGATCCCCCAGTTAGTGCCAACCTGAGACAGCAAGTCCCTGTGGTGGGAGGAGGCTCAACTGCAGAGCTACCTCTGGCTGGGCTGCCTGTGAGCCCCAGCTGTCCCATAGAGGTAGATGACTTTGCAACATCTCCTTGGCACCTCAGCTCCTGTGTTTGTGCACAAGGAGCCAGGTCACACAGCCCAGAGGATGGGCACTACCTTGGTACTCAAAATGTCTGCAGAGTCACCAAAATCAAACCTCAGGCTGAAGCGCGGATTTCAGTCTGAGACTGTGACTCTTCTTGGGAGAGGACAGTGTGTGCCTACCTTGTAGTAGCCATTGTGTGGTAACTAGCAGGTGGTAGAAACAGAGGATGTTTTGCAGATCTAACACAGGCTGGTATTTTGTGTTACATCTCGGGGAGAAGGAATGATGGGTGTATATTAGGAAAAATTTCTATACTGAAAGTGTCAATAGGCATTGGAATAGGCAGCCCAGGGAGATGCTGGAGTCACCATCCCTGGAGGCATTCAAAAAACATGTGGGTGTGGCACTTTGGGACATGGTTTAGTGATAATGATAATGTTAGGTAGACAGTTGGACTTTTGATGATTTTGAGGTCTTCTCCAACCATTGTGATTCTGTGTCTCTACTTTGGCTCAGCCATTCACAGTGATAGAAGCGCTTTGTCTTCGTTTGCCTTTTTGACTTGTCTTGGTCTCTCCAGACAGCGAAGGAAAGGTTGAAATAAGGATTGCACAAACATTTGCACTTATGAATTGACTCTTCTGTGTCAAGCTCCAACCCTGCTTGGCCCCTGCTGCTCCACCAAGCACTGGAATTTCTTACTGGATGATAAACCAGCTGAGATATGCCCCCTTCCCTCCCACCTTGGCCTGTGTGTTTCCAGAACTGGCTTCTAAATTACTTGTAAAAAGAGATTTAATTTCTATATGGCATGATAGATTTTGCTGCCTAGAACTTCTTTTCATGTTCTTTCACAAAATGGCAACCATTTGTTTTCATTGTTACATTACATTAATAAATGGTCCCTTGAATGCCCTCTGCCTCCTGTATCCAGCACTGAGTGACCTTATATGCCATACAATCTAGCTGATGCAATTAGCTTCATTTTTAAAAAACTCCTGCTTCACATTGAGCTGATTTCCAGCTATTTCTCAGGGCAATTTGTTTTGTACTAAAACAGAACTTTGTCCTTCAGTGGTCTGTCCAGAAGTCCCCAAATTAGCCAAGTGCGCTCTGTCTGTAAGGGCAGTTTGCAGCAAGGAGTACACGATCATTTCCTTGGTTTGCAGCCTTGTCATTCAAACACTGAAATGGTTCAAGCAGCCGCCCTACTTAACACTTCAGGTCTCAGTCAGTAGGGAAATTTTTTTTTTTACTACTTTTTTTATTTAGTCTGCATTTTGTTCTTCTTTGGGTGATTTTTTTCAGCAGGGTAACATTTTGGTGCAGAGCTTTTGGCTACTTAGTTCAGTTACAAATAGGAAACATCAACCAAGTAGTCATTTAGAAACGAATTAATGGCCAGGAACTTAGAAATCCTTATACTGATGTCAATGTGGTCTGATAGTTTTCTCCAGAGCCATCACCCTGGGTTTCCACAGCACTGGGGAGCGCTTCCAGCTGCTGACCTGGCAGCGCACTGTCAGCGTGCCAGTCCCCATGGCCCTGCCCCTTCTGCTCCTGGCTGTGGTGCACAGGACTCGTACTTCATGGTAACAGGCTCTCTTTTAATGATCTCTCATGCACTAACTCGAAGGTAAGGAAGAGGCATGAACTCTTCTTAGGAAGCAGAGCTGACCTACTGAGCAGTCAGGCTCTAGAACAGCTCTTTGACTTCAGCTGATGAAGACGCAGAGCCCCTTCTGCTCTTCTCCTGCTGAGAGTTTGAAACCTATTTTTAGAGGTGTGTGCACAAGTTCTAATTATAGTGCAGAGCCACAAAACGTGCAATTAATGCTATTCTGAATTGCATGGTAGATGTCTCTTGCAACCCAGCTTGCTCTTTTCTGAAGCCCAGGCCAGTAACCAATTGTCTCTTCCTGGAAGATAAACACTCTGTCTTTCCAGTTGCTCAGGAGTTGGCAGTCAGTTGTATAAACTTACACTGTAAGAGTCCAAAACATCTAACTTACTGGTTGTGCATGCCTAGGACTTAATAAAAAAGCAGCTGAAAAATATATATATTATTTTTTTTAAAAAAAGCAAAATTACATTTTAAAATCTCTAGTTTGACAACTTTAATTTTAGGCACCTGAGCCATATGCTTGGAGCACCCAAGGCTTGCAATATTAATGATGTGACCTCCTGACTTAGAGTGATATTTAAAGACTGCTAGGGTCTCATGCTTTCCCTCTGTGCTGTGGTTAATTTGCCCTGAGGGCAAAGTCCTGCAGCTCTTGCTCATTAGAGCTGCAAGATTGCAGAGGGCAGAGCTGTGGAGTGTAGAGCAATTTGTGGTCCTCAGAGCTTTGCTGCATGAGACCTTTTGGCATTAACTGCATTCAGCTGCATAAATCTGTTCAGCCTATTTAATATCAGTGCCTTGGAACCTGGGTCTCTTTCTTCTTGACCCCGTACCTGGAAGCTGTTCTTTTTTCCCAGCAGATTATGAACCATGAGCTTGTCAGCTAAGTGTGCAATGAGAGTCTTTCTCAAATATTTGTTATTTACCTGAGAAATGAGGTCCTTCATATCATTTCCTGTAGAAAGGGGAATTTCTGAGCCAATCAGCTATAACAGCTGCTTCAAAGCTACAGCTAGCACACATTTTTAAAATGGCCCAATATGTATTTACACAATAGATTGTTTTTTATTAGAATAGCTACGTGGCAAACATATAGCACTTTCTTTGCAATAAAAGCTGTACAAAGATATCGTAAAACCCCAGAATTCTAATTAGGAGCTCTTCTCTCCTTATGAGAACACATAGCTGCTGCTATTAATGGGAGTTGCATGCATACTGGCAATGGAATAAACTCTAATTAACACAAACAAAGGATTATATTTTATTTTTCTTTTCAGCCTCCCCTGTATTTTTATTGCAGCAACACAAACCAGTCCCTTTCTGGAGTAGATCATATGCAGGGCAAGAAGCCCTGCTGGGAGGGAAAGCAAGCAGGAGCAGCAAGTGTTGTGCCCAGAGAAATGAGATGACTACACTGTCTGGCACAATTGCCTGTCTGGTCATAGAACAGCCTCTTTTGTCAATATAAAGCCCATCCAAGTGGTCAGTCATGGGGACAGAGCTTGGTCTGTATTATCAGTTCCAGGTCTGAGGCCTGGAGCTCTTGTGCCTTGTCCCAGCACAATTCCTCTCCTTCTCCAGAGTCCAGGGCAGCAGGGTCTGGGCAAGGCTGGTTTGCAACGCAGCAGAGGCAGCAGAACTCTGTGGCAGGGAGAAGTGCTAAGGGACCACACAACTATATTACGTAGCCCAAAATTTGAGACTCATGCCAAGACTTCACCTTAGTGTCTAACTTTTTACAAACATGAATTCACATTGCTGACAACAAAGTCTCCCCAATGGACAGTGGTTTTAGGGATTTCAGGTATAACAAAGCCTAAAAAAGTTCTTATTTTAATGTGTAGCTTCAGCAGGATGCAATAGGAGTGTATCATATGACATTTATTTGGGGATTTGGAGAAAATATACTGAACCTCTTTTTATTGTGCCAAAGATTTAAAAAAAAAAAAAAAAAACACTCTTGGTCTAAATACATTAAAAATACAGTGGGATTTTTTTCCCATCTGATGAAACTGGAAACAGAAGTTTATAAGGAAAATACTGATGAGATTCCTAGCTAAGGATGCAATGGCAAGCACTGCTCTAAAGCATGTGAACAAACAACGCCTCTCAAATATATGTCTGAATTCCAATGGATTCTAATTGCTTGCTAAGACAGATAGGTATGGAAAACTGCAGGTATAAAGAAACTCTGGACTATATGGTGTAATTCCACGAAGTTTTAGCTTCTGCTGGTGGCAGGCATTAAGTAAAAGATACAGTAGAAAATAATGAGCTTTTGTTATTTGTATCTGAAGTTTTGAAGAGATGTATTGTGAGTGAACAAAAGATGCACCATAAAACAAACACTGCACTGAAGTAAGTCTTGGTGGAAATGTAAAAAGCTGCAGGGTGCTAAAGAAACTGCAGTGTCTCCCAGATGAGAGCAGTGTTCAACAACAGGTTTAGAGCCACTGCTATTAGTAGGATGTAGTATTTCAGGATTTTAACGTACACTTTAACTGGCATACTATAAAATTTAACCTAAGCCATTTTCAGTCATTTGAGAAAGAGATTTCATCAGTTTAACTTCATGCATGTTGTCTGTAATTCCTACATATTCCCACCAACAAAAAAAAGCTTCTCTTCTTTTGGATGCAAATGTTAGTTAATGACAGAAGCAATAGAAGTTTGGGAGCTGACATTTTTCTTCTTTATTAGTAAAGAAATTTTACATGATAATTTCATATTATGATTTCATGCATTAAGACCAAATGATGGTCTTGGAGAGCTGCGCCTCTCCTGAATCCTGGACAAAGTGTGCTCACTCCTCATCCCCTTCCTTGGTGTTCATTGATGCTGTGAGATCATCCAGGGCACTGAGCCTGTACAGTGTGCTCTGGTTGTCAGTCCTCTCTGTGGCCTTAAGAACAGGAGCAGCATTAGGCACTGAATATGTCCCAGGCCATTTAGGGCACCTGCAGCAGATTCTCATTAACATCTGCCTTCCCAATGACAGGTGCTGTCAGGATCTGACAGTATACCCTATATACTGTAATTACAATCACAATGAAGAAATGCACAGCTATGTCATTGAGTGATCTGTCAGTCTTCATCCTAGCACGTGCAGTTAATGAACCAAGTATTGTTGGTGTGTACCAAGCCCATCTCCGCTATGGGAAGCATTTATTGTTGGGGTTTCCCTTCCTCTTCTCCACTGGCAGGGGAGTATAAGCTGATCTCAGCAGGGGTTGGCTGGGTGTCTGCTGTTGGAAGAAGCAGCTTCCTAAACTGTAGCTCACCTATAGTTTCCTGACTACTTAAGGAAGTTTCATCTCTGCAGCAGAGCACGAGTGTGTGCATCACTTGATACCAGCAGGCAGACAGTTCATCTGGGTACCTGAGCTCTGCTGGCCCCTCTTTCACCCCGCTGCTGCCTTACCTGGCTGCATTTTAACCAAATACCTGAATTTCTTGGGTCATGATGCAAAGCTCTTTAAGGCAATAATGTTGTTGGTCTAGAGGCTGTACTAAGCTGTCTACATAGATATTCTTAAATAAACACCCTTGTGTAAAAAAAAAAAAAAAAAAAAACCCAACAGCTCAGTAACTTATTCAACAATATTACTTAGTTGCAGCTTGGATCAAAACCTGCCTGCCAAAAGTTGAAAGCCAGTATAAAGACAGAGATACACTGCTTTATTACATCATTAAAAAATATTGAGATTCTACTCTAGCAGGGACTACAGGCTGGAGACTGACACACAAGAATAAAATAGCTGAGAATAAATTTTATGTAGCCATTTTCTTTATCCCTCAAATGTGAATGCTTATGCAAAACACATTGCTGTAGATTCACTGACAATAAAGAGGGAATCATTATGAGTAGTGGATTCTCAGGGGAACACTTTAGTCAAAACACACTCTGCAATAATTTCCCACATCTTAGTTGAATAAATTAATTTATGAATTTTTCCCTGAATACATTCAGCTGTTTCTCCCATCATATATTTTATTGATCTCCATATACATTTAACAGCAAATAACAGAACTACTTTTCCATTTGCAGTAAAATAGTTTAGAGAGGTTTATGTGGGCCTTGGGGTTCGTAGTAAACAAATGTGGTTTGAACACGGGGGAGGTAGCAGAGAAACATAAAGCTTAGCAGGACCCAGGGAGCCGTGCTAGAAGAGCTCAGCAGAGTCGAGGCATAAGCAGTCATACCACCAGTGAGATAGATGGTTTCCCTGAAATCAGAGGCATCGTCCACAAACTGTGGTACTGCTCCTAGTGAGTCCCAGTTAAAATGACTGCAAGGAACCTCATGGCTCATGTCACCAGAAATTGTCCTGTCCTGTTGGTGCTTAACAATGACACGTTGGATCGTTGCTCCATTTATTATGTCTTGTCCTTTACTATGTATCTTTCATGTGAGTTGGAGATGATCATGGCTAAAGAAAATAAGGCATTTGTTTTTTTTCCAATAGAAATCTATTGTCCATGGTATATGGGGAAAACCAAGTGGCTCCTTCTAGGTGACGTCATTAAATCCAAAGTTGAGCTACTTGTGGAGGTTACTCCATGGGATGGTGTGCTTATTCACTGTGAAGTGTGATACCTCCATGTTTTTCATTCAGGAAGACAAAAACAGATGCCTACAGTGATCAGGTGTTGAAAAGTAAAGAGTATTAACCTAAGTTAATATTTAAAACAATGGAGCTCTTTTATCATCCTCCCCCAACACCAAGGAAACAAACATCAAGGAAAGCTGAGAAAAGACCTACATTGCTGTTTCCAGCTCCAGCTGCAGAAAGTTTGGTGCCTGTGTTCTCAATAACACATTGCTTATCAGCTTATGCTGCAGAACGAATCATTGCCTTCAGGACTATGCTCAGAGTTCTCCTTTCCTTCTGCCATGCTTTCTCTTGTGCTTGTGTTCTGTCTAAACAGCACAGATTAAGCAAGTGTATTTATGGAGCAAAGAGATTAAAAACAAGTACTTCTATTCCCTTCAGTCTTGCAAGAAAGCAACATAAAGTGTAAGCTGAGCTTGCACGTGTGTGTGTTTGGCCATGCATTTTCTAAATCAGAAGGGCAGAACATCCCACAGAGTGTGCAGCCAGCAGGGTCCATTGAAGTTCAGAATGGCTGGGAGATAATGTCAACAGAATAGGATGTAGGCAGAGGATAATGGTCTCCTGCTGCTAGATTAAAGCCTGGGCAAAGAGGAGCCCTTTTAACAAAAAACAAACAGAGGCAAAGCCAAGATATTTGCAGTACTTTCAAAGCAGGAGGCATTTATCTTGTAACAACATCCTGTCCTGTTCTCTTGGCTTCTACTGTACCAAAATACCATAAGATGATCCTGTGATTTTCATCAGTGGCTGTTGCTAGATGAGCTCCAGTTGTCCACTGCATCCTCACTGGGTAACACCATGGTCTTATGTTGTGTGTCCTTCAGCCTTCAAAAAAGCTGCATGTTTCAGAACACCTTGTGTGAGCATGCTGGCCTACTTTTAAATGAAAAAGAATTCATCTATAATAAAACCTGAACTTATCACGGGGATTTTACAGCCCAGCATTTCCAGTTTGCCTGGCAGGAGGCAGTCACTGCAGGGAAGAGCACTGCAGGCAAAACTCCACCTTGCATTAAAAGCTCTCAGATTTTATCAGATCTCTGATCTGATAAAATCAGTGCTTAAATACAAAAAATGGAACTGAATTCAGTTCATTAGGTATCAAGCCAAAGAGAACGCATATTTTTGTTTCTGCTTCTGTGTGCTGTTTTCTCTCATCAGTAAGTTAGTCCAGTCTCCACAAACTGCTGCTGAGGAAAATACCCTTGGGGCGGTAACTGCAGAGAGGACAACCTCACAAGCACAAAGCTCTTGGAGGAAAGTCAGCACTAAAATATATGTAATGCAAACAGCAAAGGCTATGAATAGTCAGTGTGTCATAAATCAGTGGTTTTTAACTAGCACACTTTTGCGGTCTTAATTCTCCTGAGTTATCTCATTCATCCAATATTGTGCATGTCCTGCTGTCCTAAATGGTTTGAATGCGGTAACTGTGAAGAGATGTTGTAAATCCTGTCTGCTGAGGTTTTAGGGAAGGGAACAAGTAACAATATGTAGATACAGAGAACTATATGGTACTGCTCATTGTTTAATCTTCACTCTTCAGTTTTACAATCTTGTAATTCTGGAGTTGATTGCATGATGGATGGCTATTTTTAGGGATGGTGCTATTAACCGTTAAGGCAATTTATAGTTATTGGTAGGAGTCATTTAAAATTTACTTTTTGTTCAGAGAAGCTGATGTGTTGAAGGACTAGTCTCATCAGCTGATGAGCTCTTTTCTTTCAGTTCTGACTATTGTGAGGATTGGTGTCTTTTTATGGATGTTATTCAGACCAAGCCTGTTGACTGCAGTGGAAGTTGAGAGCTCCCAACTCCTCAAAAGACCTAATTAATAAATCAGTAGTGGTACCAGGTGATAGACAGCATGTTTTCATACCAGAAACATAGTACTGCAGCACAGGAAACACATGGGATTCAGGAGGCTTGTGTTGTCTTCCCAGCTTTGCTACTGATCTCTTAGGTGAGCTGGAAGAAATAGTTTCAGCTTTGTATGCTGCAGTTTCCATATATTTAAGTAGAAAATAATAACAAAACTTTAAGGTCCATTTAGAAGCGCTGTGCAAAACTCTACAGAGGAAGAAGCTATTATTGTTATCTGCAATGTTGAGAACAATGACATTTTCAATAGAGACTGAAGTTTTGCAATCTGTCCAAATGCCATTACTGCTAAATGCAATTTCTCATTTAATCCACAGCTGCTACTTTTATATCTTGTCCTAATTCAAAATGTATTCTTTTTTTTAATTCTAGTGCAAGTTGGAGTTTCACGCCTGTACTTCTGGCAAAACCATCACAGCCCGATGTGAAGGGCCCTGTCCCTGCCTTTCAGGACCTGAAAGTTCAAAACACAAGACAGAAAAGACTGGTAAGTTGAGCTGTTAACACAATTAGAGTAGTAGTAGATTGATTAATTGGTTTTTGCTGTGTTCTGAGAAAAATGTGAGAAAGTAATTTCTTAGCTAGTAGATTTTGTATGTAATGCTTTCTGAGAAAAAGCAAAAGTACAACTAATCCTTTCCTAATGATGTAGTGCTATCTAACATCTTTGCTGCTGCAAAACTAACATCTGCTTTATAGAATCTTGTAGGAAAATTGAGTTCTGGATAATGATTTTCATTTTTGAGTGAAAATTATTTGAATGGAAATATTGAATCAATACAAAAGAAGATAGGAAAGAAAAAACACTACTTCATAATTCATCACTTTGTAAGTTAAGAAAATAATCGGTAGCCTGTGTTAACCAAAAAAATCATTTGAAGTCACACACGTACATTACATGGGATATGAATTATTGTTTTAGTCTTTATTGCTATTAGCATTATCATTAGAAGTCAAATATATATTAAATAGGTATGCATATTTGTATTCATATATGAAATTGTTTCAAGAGCAAACTTCTTGCAAATGTGGCTATATAAAACCGAAGGGTGGAGTCCCTGCACAAATGGCTATTTTCCTCGCCAGCTCTTCTGAGAATCCTCCTTTTAGCTCTGAAAGCCTGGTGGGCCAATTCACTCCCTGAGGTCTTTTCCAATGAAGTAAGCACAAGCTGTCTCACAATGACCTCATCCAAAGGGAATTAGCTCTTCCTAAAGAGACTGACTAAAAGCAGGGCAAGTGCCCCAGCCAAGTTCTAGGAGTTTCCACCTTGCTATGGGGAAAGCCCTTTGGAAGGGAATAGTTATTATCTGTGACTGTGTTTCCTTGATAGTAAGTGCAGATGTGCTGGTGAGAGCCTTGGTGGCTCTCACCAGCACATCTTAAACCAGCCTGGTTTAAGTACAGGGTTACCTCCCCTTTCTTAGGAGAGGTGCTAAGAGGGGCTCCTGTATTAATAGCTGTCAAAGCCCAAGCAGTCACTTATGCAGGGTTTACTCTGTCATGTTAAGCAGTGAAAAGTGTTTATTTACCTTGTGTACCACATGGAGTATAAAAAGGATGAAGCTTTAACGATGGTTTGTTTGACGTAACATACTTGAGAACTTCTCTTCACTCCCCACTATGGGCACATTCTGACAGTAGCAGGCACAGAAACAGAAGTGTAAATGCCACTTTCTCTAGTTAGTTCAGCTGAAAACACTGATGGTCCTGTTTGTGGTGCTGAATCCTTTAGCACAGTTTTCACTTTGGGCCTTCATCCACTTTTCAGAACAAGAAGCAGCTCTCCATCCTGAATTTTTAAAATTAAGGTTTATTCCATTTTTCTGCAAATCACAGACATTTTTCTGCGTAGGTATCCAACTTAGATGAATTATTTTAGATGGCAAGGTTCTGAAAACAATATATAATTGTAATGTTGCTTTATGTGGCTTGAATCTTTTGGTTACAGTATACACACGGATAAATTGCTTTATTCATACTTTCTATTTCTTGTACCCTTATCAGGCTACAAGAAATATTTCTTTGTCTTTGCCCTTTCTATTTCTTTGCCCTTATCAGAAAGTGTATCAGGTTAATAAATCTTCAGTGACATTTTAAGCTTACAATTTCATTCACACAAGAGAGAAAAGATTCTAATAACCCTTATCTTGATAAATGCAATTTGACAGCGTATATGTATTC
This sequence comes from Megaceryle torquata, assembly GCA_024611175.1. Taxonomy (NCBI): domain Eukaryota; kingdom Metazoa; phylum Chordata; class Aves; order Coraciiformes; family Cerylidae; genus Megaceryle; species Megaceryle torquata. The sequence goes on from JANIJG010009834.1 coordinate 69,925, forward strand.
TGAAACCCAGGCTTTTGTTTTGCTTGACTCAAAACTTTAACTTCAGCCAACAAAGCATTAATTTAATGGATTGGGTGATCTACAGAGCAGCTTTCCTGAAAGCTTTTTTCAAGAGGCCAAACTTGAGCTAATAGTACTCCTACCATCGCCCTGGTGACAAGGATATTAAATGCCTCAATTCTGCCATCTACAGTAGCATATTTTGCTTTTTCACTGTCTGTTTCTTTCTGGGGTTACATGCTGAAATGCCCACAGAAGGATTTGGTATCAAGAATCAAATCAGGCTTTCTAACTTGCTTTATCTTAAATTTTCTTCTGGATCTTTGAGCATGCCAGTGAGATGCCTGTTACAGACTTCCTTTAACTTACTTCCTCGGTCTCTTTCTTCAGACATTCTCTTCAGTTGACTCACTTGAATGTAATGTATATTTCAGAGCTTGTCAGTCTTTTAATAAGGAGCTCCCAGGAGTTTCCATCAGAAAACATAAGTAAATTCTATATACCTGTATAAATTTTACTAAAGTGCAATTTTAGCAGCATCCGAAGAGGGATTAGTTATTGTGTCTGTCTGTTCTTTACAGCCTGGAAGCCAGCCAGCTGTCCTTAGGTGTATGGGAGAATTACGTATTGCTGTTCACAAAAAAATGTCCGTAGCACTGCTTTTCCTAAGATTCCTTTATTTGTTCAACAAGTGGTGTCACTTGACTTTGGAGAAATAAGCCCTGACTAGTATGTGAGGTGACGTGTGAGATGTACAAGGCAGAGTGCGGCAGTCCCCTGAAGACTGGTCATAACAGCACTTGAGTGATCTCCAGACCTCTCAGTCTGGAGCTTCTGACTATTGTTTTGGTTACTTGGTGCCTTAGTGTGTTCTCTAGTCTTCATACAAAATTATTTTCTTGATATAGTATGATAGTATCATTAACATTGCTGAATTCAGTATAAAAATCAGTAGTTTGATTTCTCCTAGAAAAATTTGTATAAAAGAGTTGTGTAAGCAGCTGGGACTCGGTTTCTGCTCCTTATTTAGTTGCCAGGTTTGTGAAATCCTTTCAAATGCAGCATAATCTTAAGTAGAAAATGATAGAGAGCTAAACCTCATGCCTCATACAGACATGTCAGTGGAAAAATACTAAGGAGAATTACAGTGCAATTGCTTCCAGCAAAATGGAAATGCAGCTCTTAGAGCTACTGCATAAACTTTTTTATGCCTATTATACAACAAGGTTAAATGTACATGGTTGTGAACTTCCAGTATGAAGACAGTTTGCATTAATCTTTACACATTCATTCAATCATATTCAAATATTATTCCATAATAAATTACTTTCAGAAATTAAAAATATAAAGGAACATTTAATTTCCAGAGTACTGTAATTCTAAATGTCATGACCTTTTTTTATACGCTTGCGAATAAAACTGGCAGCAGCATCAAAGAAAAGCAATCTAAGTGTATGTGCTTGGAGGTAACAATTGAATGAAGTGTCTGAGTCTTATTCCTTCCTTCTCCTGGGGCTCCTTCAAAAACATGTCTGCTTTGAGGATGAAAATTGAGACTAATAATCATTAAAAATTGGAATTCCTTATATAGTGCTAACTGGTACTGTGGAGACATTAATAAAATAACACAAATGCTAGCAAAAGAAAACTGCACCGGAATTATTACCTTTAATGGCAAATAACAACAATAAAGTCTTTCTACCATAAAGTTAAAATCTTTGAGGAGATGGCAGGATTGTGTTGTTCATTTTCTTAAATGGAATTTTGAGTCACAGTCTGAGAGGTAGAAAACAGAACTCTGTGAGGGTAGTAATGTAATAGAAGATTTTGGAAAAAAGGAGAAGCCCTAATGCTTTTCCTCTTTTCTTTCTGAGGCCCAATTAGATTCCTTTGGTTTATCAAAATCATTGTTATGCTTCATTATTCACAGCAGTATCACAGCTTTACAATATGCTTCTGTGATAGCTGCTGATTTTCAACTCTGCTACCCAGAAACAAAGTTTGAACTGTAATCTGCCCTGAGATTCGCTGCCCTCTGAGAGTGTTTGTGCCCATTTATCTAGTACTATAAAATTAACAAGGCTACAGTCTCAACAGGGTAAAGGACAGGTAACTGACTCAGTGGCAGGAGTTATTTAAGACAAAAAGTCCTGTCTGATCATGGTTTTCAAGTACCTCTTCCCAAAAGATCTGCAATATTATGGCCTCAAGTTGCACCGGGAGAGGTTTAAGGTCGGATATGAGGAAAAATTTCTTCACCAAAAGGGTTGTTATGTGCTGGCCCAGGCTTCCCAGGGAACTGGTAGAGCCCCCATCCCTGGAGGTATTTAAAAGCCATGGTGATGTGGTGTTGAGGGACATGGCCATGCTGGGTTAACAGCTGGACTTGATGATCTTAAAGGTCTTTTCCAACCTAAATGATTCTATGATTAATTAGACTTCTCATCTTATTTTGACACTAGCTGAAGCTTCTGAAACACCTCCAAAAAAATTTTAAAAAAAAGGACTTTGCATGAGAAACAACCAGTTTTAGCTCTCCAGAACATACTGGCAAGGAAAGGAGATTTTATTCCCCTGCACTGTATGTGCCATTCATTCTATCTAAAAGACAACTTGTGCAATAATTGGGGCAGCTCTTGGCAAATGTGAGTTTGTAGCTGCAATAATATTTTTCTGTTGGCTTCCCCCATACCTGTGTGACTCCTGTTTGTTACATGTGTTAGTGGTATAGTAGCTCAGACAGGATGGTGAATGTTTAACATCATGTCAGGGCTCTTTCTGACCATGCTCTTTTTGTGTTTTTGAAGAAGCTGAGTGCTGTGCTCCAAACATAGTAGTCTTGATTTGTTGCCATCAGGGTTGCAGAGCCACTGGGGCGTGAATGGATGCAGTAATTCAAAGTAGGTTTATCCCTATCTGTACGTTGTGGTTTTTTGACCTTGCAGAAATGCCCAAGGCAACTTCTAACAAAATGCTATTATCTTGATAAGGGAAATGTAAGGTCAACAGGCTGAAGCAAATATATTCAATTATACTGAGTGTTCTTTAAATTTCTAAAGGGAACCAAGAGAACGTTTTTAAGTTAAGGGAAAGAGGTCTTGGCAAGAATGGTCGTGTATCTACCTTGTTTAGGGTATAAATTAGGATATGAATTGTTGCATTTAACTACCAGTCCTATTGGGTGTGATGGATGAGGTCTAATGTTCCATTCCATTATAAAAAGAACACTCAGTGCATAAAGTTCATTCAAAGAAATCACGGTCTTGTTTCCCAGCTGAGTTGTATTGCTTCTTGTCAGTCATTCGGGCACAACTAAAAGAATTTAAAGTCTTGGAACTAAGTTTTTATTTGAAATCCACTTCCAGCAAATATTTCTGTTTCAAATTGCTGTTCACAAGGTTCATGACTGCAGAGTACATAATTTTAAAGTTTATAAAGATGAACTATGAGTCAGGAACATGGCTGAGTTGAAATTGTTTCCTGGCTTTGATTTGCCAGGAAATTTTTGCTTTTTGTGGCTTTAGCTTTGAAAAAAGACTCCTTCTGACAGTGAATTTTAAGGTAGGTTTTTAAATTACCTATTTGAGTCTCAAACTCTGGGAATGGTAAAACAAAAACATTCTAAAATTAAGATTACCAAGACTTTCAAAACTTTTGTATACCTCATTAAAGCTAGGAGGGCTTTCTTCCGATTTTACAGAGGAGAAATTATATTTGTTCAAACCAAAGTGTTTGAATTTTCAGTGTGGGGCAGATAGAAGGATGTGGAAAACGGTGATCTATGTTTCAGGCATGGATGTGATCCTTCTCTGGACTTCATCAGTGAAGTGTAGGATTATAAACTCTAAACTATGCAGGATCTGATAATTTTGCTCCACAAAGGATTGCTCAGCAAACCTTGGTGTTTGTAACTCCCTGCCTGGGCAGGGCATCCTCCATGTGCTCAGTACATGTAAGGCTCTTTCTGGTCCACTGATCATCCTGAAGCATTTATAACTGAGGTATAGATGTTGCTGAATTGTAAACCTAAAAACTGCTGCTGTTTATATCCCAGTGAAATTATATCACGTTCCTATCAAATCATGCATCTTCTTTTCATTGATTTCTAGGCTAGCTACATATAATGAAGTGATCGATAGTAGTTACTGTTCCCCCTTAAATTCAGTGAAACCTCTTTAATCAATGTAATTTAACCTCAAAAACATCCAAAATTTTTGTAATGACTTTACTGTATTGCAGAAGTGAGGTGGAAGGAATTTCTGTGGTGTGCAATTAACAAATCATCATCAGAACACTTTCAGGTACTGCAAAATCCTTGTAGATAAATCACTTGTAAAATCTTCTAGGCTTTTGTTAGCAGATTAGAACAGACCTTGTAAGGCCTTACTTTTAATGTGTGATGGCTACTTACGATATGGTACTTCCCTGAAGAAAGCAAGGGCTTCTAGGGTTTTAGAACTCAGTACAGAAGCATTGATCATCGCAGACCTTGGACAGATAACAAGTTAGGAATGCTACTATCCAGTGACTAGCTGTCACTTCTTTGGCATGATATTCCTTGGATTTGATCAAATTACAGCAGGCTTCAAAATATAATAGGCAACTTCTGTTTTCACAGAATCACAGAATTTCTGAGGCTGGAATAGACCTCCAAGACCGTCAAGTCCAGCCTATGATCCAACGCCATGACATCAGCTAGACCATGGCACTAAGGGCCACATCCAATCTTTCCTTAAACACCTCCAGGGATGGCGACTCCATCACCTCCCTGGCCAGTTCATTCCGGTGTCTGATCACCCCTTCTCTGAGGAAGTGCTTCCTCCTATCCAACCTCAACCTTCCCCTGGTGCAGCTTCAGGCCCTGCCTTCTAGTCCTGTCCCTAGTGCCTGGGAGAAGAGCCAGACCCCACCTGAGTACATCTTCCCTTCAGGTAGTTGTAGAGAGTGATAAGGTCCCCCCCATGGTCTCCTCTTCTTCAGGCTAACCAACCCCAGCTCCCTCAGCCTCTCCTCATAAGACTTTCCCTCCAGTCCCTTCACCAGCCTCATCGCTCTAAGAGCCTCGTTGCCTCTTTTCAGAGGCAAAAGTGACAGAAAGGGGAGAAAGGCAGCCCTAGGAGCAGTATACTGTTCACTTTGCTTCTTTCAGGTTGTTGACTGTAGCAGCAACATCACTGTCAGCAACATTTGCACTTTTAGTAAACGCATCACTTCAACAGGGTAACATGCTGATAGAATAATGTTGAGCCAGAATTCCTGTCATAATTTTGTTGAGGTTGAACCAGGACATGAGACATAACTCTTCATTCTAAATTAAGACTAATTCCAGACACTAGCAGGAGACAAGAACTGCAGAAAAATAACTGTGTCATAGTGTAATTATATTAAAAACAGTAGAATTTTTTTATAATCCTTTTGAAATCTTACGAAGGAAAACTTTTAAAGCTGTGCTGCTCCAGCAGCTCTCTGGCTGAGGTGAGTCCTTATGTTTTCATTTACAGCTCTAGTGTAACCCCAGGCTGATCAGTGTGTTTGGGTTACAGCCCTTGCCCAGGAATGGTCACCATCTAAAATGGAAATACTATAAACAAAATGATTTGGTGAGTCTCATCCATCTAACCAGTAGCCATGGATTGATCACTCCCACATTAAATTCAATATGGAGCCTCTGGAGCTGCAGCCAGCACAGCCTGTTCCAGCAGAAGGCATGCACAGAGCTGCGGAGGGCTGAGTTAGACCAGTGCCAGAGGCGATTGCTGTACAGGGATGTGCTCAGCCCCGTGGGGTGGCCAGTGAGCCCAAAGCTCAAGCAAACACACAGCTGCTGTGAGCTGCAGAGAAGCTGAGCTTTCTAGCATGGACAAACCCCTTAGAGGCACTTGACTTGACAAACCCAAATCTGAACGGGACCCAGGTGCCAAGGGCAGCAGAGGTATAACCCATGTCACCAACCCTGCAGATAACTTCCAGCTTAGAGATGGAAAGGATGCAAATGTCACTCGTGTATAAACTCACAAAACACACTAAGGGCATATTTAGATGGCTTGATGGCAATCAGAGTTTCATAAATGCTTATTAAACAAAATGTTAAAATGGCTATTGATTCCTTTTTTTTTTTTCCCCTCCATAAAGAAAAGGTTAGAAAATGACAGACTTAGTAAACAGCATCAGCAAGTAACAATCATTTTCAGACAAGAAATAATTTGACTTTGGATTGCCAACAGGAAACTGTTGAAGTGGCACATGGGGTTAATAGAAACACCGTCTAGGAACAGCAGGTGTTTGTGTGCTGATAATGATAATTATAGCACCAAAATCTCTTTCATTATAAACAAAAACAAATAAATAAGATTGGTTTCATGTAGGTTTTTTCCTCATGTATATTAATTCCTGCATTTTGGGGAATATTTCCCTAACATTTAATGCAATAAAAAGTTTGTAAAATCTCTACAAACCTGACAGTGAAATATATTACAGTGCTAATCACTGCAATGCTAAGCTAAAACATACCCAGTGTGAGTGGGTTAAAAAAAAAAAACCAAACCAACCTAAACCTTTAATTAAAATACATGAGGAAATAAGACCTTTGAAATTTCAAATACATCTTTTCTCATTGTTTGGTTGTTTCTGTTTGTTTTGGTTTTGTTTTTTTCTTTGATATCTTAAGGCTTAAATTCTTTATTATTCCAGCATAAATTTGGAGTAGTTCCATCAATGATGTTGAACCAGAGGACTTTGATAAAGTTATTCTGAGTCTATATTATTATAAAGTAACACAGACTAGAAACTAATTGATTGTTCCAGAAAGTTTGTTCGGTTTTATGAAGGATTGTGTCAAATTAGTTCTGATTTTTTTTTTCTAATTCCCTATTTATTAGTGCAGAAGAAGGGAGATATTTGAGATACCACCACGACTTTGCAAATCTATACTTATGTATTTTATAGCTTTAACTGTCCCAAAAGGGACATTTCTACATTCATTTTTGTCAGAACAACTGGTTTTTTTTTTGGGGGGGGGGGATGGTTGTAATTCAGTTTAATAGACTCTTTGTAAATCAAGAAGAATAATGTTATCTGCTTCTTGTAAAGCAGATGTCTCTCCATAGAAGTGGACTAGAATAAGAATCAGGATGTGTATTTGTGAGTTATTAAAATCTGAACAATTTGGCTCAAGTCCATCTCTGTCGCCTGAGAGTCCATCATCCACAGAGGAAAAAACCCACTTCTTAAAATATCCTGAAACACAAAATAAATGTCAGTATTAGAAGTTTCTAGGCAACCAGCATGGGGTCTTTATGTCCCACATGTTAAAACATACATGTGGCTATTGAGTTATTTTTTCAGGTATAGACTCAAACTCTGAAAATTGGGATTGATTACTCAAAATTGCAATTTATCCTTCACTGCAAGTGTCCAGCCTCTCTGGAGATCAACTTGGGACTAGCTGGGACAGTCAGAAAAATAAATATTTATTATTTATTCAGAGATATATTTATAATATTTCTATTTCATAGTAACATAGAAAGTGGCTAAGCTTATGTCCAAGTAATCTGTTTACTCTGTGATGATTTTTCAACTTAGTTTTAATTACGATTTTCTAATATTGTGTTCCACTGAGACAGAATTTTATGACTAATTGTTTAGAAGGACGTATTTATGGAGAAACAGTTACATTTCCTTTATGAGAATATAGTTCATATCAATATATTCTTGGATTTAATAAATTATGGCCTGGCTCCATCTTGCTTGTCTAAAGGTAATTTTATGTATCATTGTGTCCTATTTCTCAATTTGTTTACAATGATAGTGAGGGCCTAAGAGTTATCAGACAGAGATGACAGACAGATTCTCTTCCTGTCTAAATTGTAAGTAAGGTCTATAACAGCAGGTACTTGCTTATCAGGCAATCCTTGTCAACAGGATAAATGAAAACTGGGTAAAACAAAATCATGTTGCAGTCATGTCAGGCAGCAAGTTGCATATTACGAATGCATCGTTGATCCTTCACAATTGAAATTCGGGTTAAGACTTCAATTCTTGGAAAGGTTGCAAATATTCTTGGAGAGTCTAAGATGCAAAAAAAAAAAAAAAAGGCAGAGGGGTACAATCTTCTGAAAAACACAGTTCTCTGAGCATTTGAGACAACCAGAATTAAGGCTTCATTTGGGCTTGTAAAGTGAGAAAAAACCATCTTTGCAACATGATTTTCCAAACAGTTATAATACATGGTGGTTGATCTCTGTAATACCTTGCTGTGAAAAAGGAATGCCTAAACATTTCTCAAGCATAATGAATCTTTTGTTAAGATTATGGTGTAATATTCGGATGTGGCTAAGAAAATATTTCTATATAGAAGAGGCCTCATTCTGTTTTGTGGTTTTCACAAAGGCATTGATTAGCTTCTGCTTGATGTGTGTTCAGTCAATGAAACCCAGGAAAACACCAAACACAGCTTTGTCTCCAGAAGTCCCAATGCCAGGGTACCACTATAGCACTTTTCCTAGTAAGAGCTCGCAGGCCTGAAAACTACCAAAGTCACAGGGAAACTTTGGAGCCCTTGAGTTTTTCTTGCATCAAACCTTATGTATATTTCTAGCAGATCCCATCCAGAGAAAGTAAGATCCTACACTTCCAGAGCACAGTGGGATTGCCCTGTGTAATGTTGCAAAACTCATTTGCAGTCCTTTCTTCTGAGCCTGATGAACTGGAGAAGCATTGGAAAAAGTGTCTCATAGATGAAGCACCTTATCTCTAAATTACATTGTTGGTGAGCAGCAGAGAATTAGTTTGAGGGAAATTGCCGAAAGCACAAAACTGAACAGTGTTATGAAGTATGCCTCGTGGTTCCCTTTCATTTTATATATTAACACTATCATTCTGGTTATTTTAAATAACAAAAAATCTTTTATACCAGTCTTTACCTGGTACATTTAAGATTGTTAAATGAAGCTTATATATGAATCACTTTTCTCAATTTAGTAAAATCCCTCAAGGAAAAAATAAATTCTCAACCAAAATAAAAGAACGGATCCCAGTTTTTAAATCACAGTTTTTTAGTAGTGAATGTAATTAAGTGGTTTTTTTTTTTTTTTTTTTCAATGTATGAGGAAAGCCATATGGTGGGTGCTATATAGCATATACAGTAACTGCATTTGAAATGCTGTTACCCAGAAGGCAACAAATAATTAAAATAGATTTTTCAATAAAGAAGCAAGTGGGAAGAACTGCTATCTGTTCAGTTTATGTTTTTATGAAAAGAAGCTGGTTGCAAAAACACCGGACAGTGTTTCATATTTCTTTTAAAAAGTTTCTTTTTGTATTTTCAATTGGATGTCCTTGAGAACTGGAGCAATAGATGTGGAAGTTCATCAGTACAAAGTGCGTTAATTATACACTTGGGGTCTAATAATATGAACATCTGCTATAATCTAAGATCTCTTTGGTTAGAAATGTCTAAAGGAGAAAATGACCTTAGTGTGCTGGTTGGTCACAGAATAACTATGAGCTGTGAAAAAGACTCCAGTAATCTTCAGGTATGTCAGGAGAAGCATACCCAGAAATATTGTTGATGCTTTACAGGGCATTGGTAAGACCTTGTCTGGAGTCTTTTGTAAATGTGGGTCAGCAATGTTCATCAGAGATGATTTCAAGATGAAATAGGAGAGAGAGTTTTTCTTTTCCTATGCCTTAGTCTAGAGCTAAACTGCTCCTGTCACTGACTTATTTGTGCTTGGTATAAAAACAAAGTCTCATCTCCTAAAAGTTAATGCAGCAGCACTATTGAAAAGATGTGTTGCAGCCACTTTAGAGAAGCCGTTAGCCTGGTATAGGTATTTAAATGACAGTATAATTATAGCTTTAAGGCAATTCTTTAAGTATGCGTTAATTCATAAAGAGTACATTTTTGCACATAATTTTATAGATTTCTTTCTTTTTAGTCATATTGTTTAGGGTGTAAAATGAATGAGGAATTTGAGGAAGGGAGGGAAAGACATCTACTACCTGTAAGTGATTTGTTAAATGAGAGCTCATGCCATTATTTCATGCTCTTGAGGTTCTTCCGCTGCAAAGGCAACCTTGCAGGCATCTATCCTTTCACATACTCAGTCTGATTTTCTTTCTTACTTACTGCCTTTTCTGAGACCTATGTGTTAAACATCCCTAGATTCTGTTTTTTTTGTGACTAACACTACCATAGTAAAGGTGATTGGGGAGTTTCTGGTCTGGAGCTGCTTTATTTTCATCATAGTTTTGCAAGGCTGTACAAAGGTGACATGTTACTGCTGAGTCTTGGGGCACAAGGCATCTGGCTACATTCTTATGACAAAGAATTCATAAAACAAAATTTATGTGGTGCTTTATGGAACCAGCTGATTAACTGCAGCCCTCAATAAAGGAAAGTTGCTGTGTGCTATTGAAGTATAGGTATAAAAGAGTGACAATAAAGAAGATGCAAGTGAAAGCAATATATTAAGCTCCCGAGAAGCAGATTCATTGGCAGGTCTTTGCATTTCAAAAGAAATTCAGAACCTGCTGATGTGTGGTGGTGCTATTTCATGTTGCATGACCCTGCTGTTAAAAGGAGGCATTCAGAAATAAACTCCTCCTCCTGACCTTGAGAAACTGAATTACATTAAAGTAGCCCATGTTTTAAGCAAGCCTGGACTGGCGTGTCACACTCCTAGAACTCGTGAAGGCCACAGAGTAGCTCCTACATTTAACTTGCTATAAAGAGAGAATATTTTCTTACTTCATGTCAAAAAGCTACAGTGTTCCAAATACATTTACATTTAATTGGTTGATTTGGGATAATTTTTATCAGCATATGTCATGAGAAGTGATTATATATGTAAATATTTACACCTTAAGTTTGTAAATAACCCCCAATAATATTAGAATTATTAGTGGAATTCCAATTTCTGTAATTTGAAAATTTTGGGGAAAAAAAAAAATAAAAAATGCAGAGTGTGAAGTTGCTCAGTATAAGGTATGTTTATAAGATGGCTAGAAGTGTCTGAGGTTTGATGATTTTTTTCTTCCCTCTAGTTTGCACAAGATTTTGCTACACGTGATCTAATGGTTTCTCTTCAAGCCTTCTCTGATTGTTTAGTAACCTCAGAAAGCGTTACAGCATACCCACTGGAAAACCTGAAACATGTCTGGGTAAACAGCCAGTTCTGTGTGGTAGAGCTGCTGTGTATATAAAACTACTGTATGGCCAACTCTTTTGCTAATGCTAAAGACAGTGCTTCTCCGGCAACGTTGATAGTGAAAAATACTGCATTTTATTTCTCCTGGTGCTTCAAATACATTAATACAGATTAAATGTGTTATATTTTGGACTCGTGGAATCCCTCAGAAGGGTGGTGCATGAATTTAGATTGAAAAGCAGTTATTTTTCAAGTAGGTAGTCAAGGGGAAAGTTCAGAAGCTTATTTCACTGGTATGGCAAGGGATTGAGAGCAGCAAGGAAGTTTTTAGTTAAGAAATAATGGAATTTTAGTTACCAATGCGAACTGTGAGTTTATTATCGTGTCCTTGCCCAATGTCTGTCCTAAAGGACACTTAACAAATTATTGCAATCTTTCTTAAAAGGCAGCCATAAATGCAGATATTATATACCATTATATTGCAGCTTCATACTATAAATGACATCAAGACAAATTTCAGCATGTTCAGTGATAGACACATTTTGACCCATGCATTTTCTTACCCTAATTCAGATGCGAGAGAATGCCAGTCTCAAAGCTCTTCACAGTCTTTGAGGAATTGCCATTTGTTTTTGTCCTTCACCTCTTTGCTCTTTTGAAAACAGATTGTATTCCACAGCAGGGTTTCGGTGATGAGGTAAAGTAAACCCTCCTCTAGCAATTGAATGCTTTGACTTACTAAAGTCACTGCTGCTTGAAAGAGAAATTGGCCTCCCTTGGGAACATGTGAGCAATAAAAAAATAAAGCTGTAGATAAAGTTTGTATAAGGGCATGTAAAATCCAAATTCCTCACTGTAGATATTTTTGTGAGATGTAGAAAACTGTTTTGGTTATTACTACTGTGGACATTGTATTTGGTTAAGTCATTTTAGAAGTCTGAAGACTCTTTTAAAGTGTTTATTCCCTAAGGAGACAAATGCAGGATTCTGTAATGCGAGTCAACTATGCCAGACCTTAACAAGATTATGAGAGTTTTTTCCATGGGTCTGCACTGTGAAAAATGTCCTTCGCTGTAGGTCATGATGAAAAAGAAGAGAAGAAAGTAGCCAGAAGAGATTCAGCCAGCCGCCTGGTTTCATGGGTAGGTTGGTAGACCGGCTGTTAAGGACTGGTTTCAGATTTGGGCTGGTGTTCACAAAGGAGTTGGGTGTACACATTCTATTGAAAATATTGGTCTTAATGCTGTAGGGCAAAGCAGTTGCAGTATTAGATACTTGCAGGAAATTTGTTTTAATAGAACAGAATGCCCTGGGCTTCTGCAGATGACTTCTCTTCCTCCTTCAGAATACCCAGATGCAAAGCTAAACTTAACTTGCTTTATTTCACAGATGACTGTTCTGAATACATAGTCCAGGCATTAGAGCAAGAATGAAGAGTGGTGGTGATGCTGCAATGTTAAGTGCTGTATGAATGCCCACACAGAGAGATAAAGCAGAAGCATAGTCACTCATCAGCTAATTCACAGAATCATAGAATAGTTTGAGTTGGAAAGGACCTTAATATTTCCAACTGCCCTGCCATGATCAGGGACACGTCCCACTAGACCAGGTTGATCAAAGCCCTGTCCAACCTGGCCTTGAACACTTCCAGAGATGGGGCATCCACAGCTTCTCTGGGAAACCTGTTCCAGTGTCTCACCACCTTTGCAGTGAAGAATTTCTTCCTAATACCTAATCTAAATCTCCCCTCTTTTCGGTTTAAAAGTGTTAGCCTTCATCCTATCACTTTGCTATGTGATAAAGAGTCCCTCCCCATCTTTCTTGTAGGCCCCCTTTAGGTACTGAAAGGCTGCAATAAGATCTTCCCAGAGCCTTTTCTTAGGCTGAATAATCCAAACACTCTGATTTTCCTCCTAGGGGAGGCGCTCCAGTTCTCATATGATCTTTGTTACCTCCCCTGGACCCAGATAACAAATGGATAATAAATGAAATCTAAGCGAGACATAATTTGTGTTGTTAAAAACTTTCTTCTCATGTTAGTAATATGCAAATTTATGCTTTTTTTTGGTTGTTTTGTTTTGCATACAGAAATAGGGCTGGAAAGATCCTATGTGACCTAGCTACAGAAAATTCTTACAAATTTATGTTTATTGAGCAGTGCTTGCTCCCTCACATTATTCTTCTCAGGTAACCTATATAATCATAATATAAGTAAGCACAGTCTAGGTGTTCATGTATGTTCTTAATCCAGTTCCCCTTGCTGCCATTAAATACTAAGCAACATGCCTGTTGTGGGTACTTTAACACTTTATGCCATTGAAACCCTTTGAGTTCTTTAGGCACTTTACCAATGTCAACGGACTCAACCTTCCATTGCCTTAGAGAATCATTTTTATGCACAGGAAAACAAATGCACACACAGTTTCTATGATTCATGTAACATACTTTAGGAAAACTCTAGCAGAGATTTAAAGCTATTCCTTTAATTGCTGCATTCAGCTTCCTTCCAAAACAGTAATTGCTCTCCTCCAGAGAAAGACATTTTGGCTGGACTGCCAGACGACTCCTTTCCAATTTCCGTTCAGGCCTTTTTTGCATAGACACTTGCCTTGCTTCAGGAACTGTTGTGTCATGCACATGCCTTTTAATTTCTGTTCAGCTTTTGGAGACTAACTTCTCCCTCACATTTTTAAGTGGCTGACTTCTGCTGAGAAGTGTTAATAGCGTTTGCAGAGACCATCTGCCCTCTTGCCAAGTCAGAGTACTTGGATTCTGTACGTGCCTGTGACGCTTGTCAGCTTTTCAACTTTCAGCAAAGTTTCTTCTCCTCTTTCCCCATATGTTTCCATATATAAGCTAGGAATAGCAGTCAGCTTTTTGTAAGGCTCTGTCAGTCCTATGGATAGATTCAGTGTTCATTCTCTCTTGCTTTCCATTTGATTCCCTGCTGACTTTCATATGTGCTTGTCTTCTCTTATGGCCTTTTCCCCCAAAACCAGTACTGTGCAAATAATTGATTTTTCAGTTTACTGACTGGACTGGAAAGTCAGGATTTGAGAGGGTAATTCTTCATGGTAAAGTAAAAGACCTTTTAAAAAACTCTTAAAGAGATGAAATCTGACAGTTTTTGAAGCAGGGGCATCACTTTGAAATGAATGTGCTTAATTTTAGCATTTCAGTGCTTCAGCTTGTCAATCTCAATTTGTAAATTATTTTGATCATCTCAAAACTCCATTTTCCAGCACAGAAACTGTATGCCAAATAATAATAATAACAATAATAGTAGTCATTCTTTTGTCCCCAGGAGTGCAGTAATGTCCCATGGTATTAGGTATTTTCTGTTAGCAGTGATTTCGGTTGTATGTAACTAGACTTGCTTATGAAAGCTTTTCAGTTCTAGCATACTTCAGAGACACTCTGTCATTGCACCTGTATTTTCACCTCCTGTTCACATTTTTAATTTATCTCTGCTCTAAACAGTAAAAAAATTATAAGCAGTTTGAAGAACATTTTGGAGAGGTACCACTGTACGTTGCCACTGGGCGTTGGCCATCATCACAGAGCACTAGACTAAATGATCCTGGTGTGATCAGATCATATATTCTTTTATTCCTTAGCATCCTGTCCTGTCCCCCAGGCAACGGTTGTCTCCTTGAGTCTCAGAATAAGTCTGTTACTCCTTTCCCTTCTGCTCAGGTTGAAGCTGCTCGTATGCCCTTTGAACATAAGCACAAATGTCCTTGACATCTGGCCAAATTGGAGCCAGCTCCAGCAAAAGGTCATGAAAGCAAACCTCCATTTCTCTTCTTTTGCACTGGAGAAATCTAAGGATAGTTCATAGTTGCTCTGTGCGTTGTCAGTGTTGTGACAAATTATCCTTCCATATCAAGGAGACGTAACCAACTCCTGCGTAGGCCACATCAGTGATTCAAATGACTCCTGAAATAGCATTTACTGCTGCTCTCTGTTGAAGTATTTGGTAATTGGTTCCAAAAAGCTACAGTAACAGTCTCACTTCTAAGTGTTAGATATCTTGCTTGACCATGTTATGAAAGGTAATGAATGGGTTTTTACTAAGCCACTTTAAGTACTTAACATAGATGGTATACAGTAAGCAGTATCATTATAGTAAACTCACTTTTCTGTCTTTTCTTGTCATTTTTGTTCTACTTCAAATAGACTTTAAGTCTTTCAGTAGTAGTGACATGTACCATTCACATAGGTCTGTTGGACACCAAAAGTCAGAAGTTGCAGGGAATACGTATTTTCAGTGGAGTTCTCCAAATGGTAGTTGTCAGTTGCTTTAACGCTCTGGATGATCAGCCTGCTGTAAATCCACATAGCTCCATTAAAGTCAGTACTGATTTTTATCAGTGGAGCACCTGTCCTGGAGTATTCACAGCTTGATGTACTCCTCTTTTCAACAAAAATAAAGCCAGCTCTAAAAAAAAAAAGGAAGTTTAAAACAGTTTGGTTCACACTACTTCATAGGAAGTGTGACTCCTCCCATTGCCATTATATATATTTTGGATTCTGTAAATGGCCACCTTGGAAAATTAGAACGATGTATAATTTGGTGGTGTTTTCCCCTAGCTGCCCTAAGGATACATGTTAAGCATGATTAGGATGGAAGGCAAACACACTATTAACAAATGCAGGATTTGTGCGTGTATCTAAAGGTATATTACCGTTTTTCTCTTCTCATCTCACAGCTGAATGTCACCAGCCTGGGAATTATGCAAGATCATGTTTTCATGTTTTTTCAAGAAAAGTACTTTTTGGAGCTTCCTGAATGTGGTTTGAAAACCTTTGATAATTAGAATCATTCTCAGATAATTGTTTGGCTTTCAAAGTACACCTGAAAGTGAGAGAGATTACTGAGTCCGTCTTTCAGATAAGATTAATTCAACCCCTTTTTTTGTATGCAATATAATAGAGCTTTTAACTACATGTTTATCTACCATTTAGTCCATGCCATTATTTTCCCATTCAGCGTGGAATGTTCCTGTTTGGGCAGTATCACATGTTGCATAGTAGAGGAGACAACCATTACCTAGTATTTCTCTAAAGCTGCAGAGCACAAGAGGCAGCAAATTGTAAAGGATGAGTTGGAGAAATTAATTCTTGTGCCGTTCCTGTCGCTGATTTCCTTTGTAATGCTGCCCATCTTGTGAAGCCAGATATTTCATGAAGGGTGGCTAGCTGCGTCTTCTAATTTTCCAGGTTCCTGATTTGAAACTCTGAAGCCTCATTTGCAGAACTGCTGAGCACCCACAACTGAAGTGAAGGGGTCAGTGTGACATGAACTTGTTAACAGTTTTCATATACTGTGAAAAATATGATCCTCAATAGCTGGAACTAGATATCCAACCATTGACTAGCAATCACAGAATTTCTGAGGCTGGAATAGACCTCCAAGACCATCAAGTCCAGCCTATGATCCAACGCCATGACATCAGCTAGACCATGGCACTAAGCGCCACATCCAATCTTTCCTTAAACACCTCCAGGGATGGTGACTCCACCACCAACCTGGGCAGTCCATTCCGGTGTCTGATCACCCCTTCTCTGAGGAAGTGCTTCCTCCTATCCAACCTCAACCTTCCCCTGGTGCAGCTT
>JANIJG010009834.1:88206-213445 GCA_024611175.1 Megaceryle torquata
GGTATATTGGCTAGTCTCATTTTTCTCGCGGTGCTTGCAATCCCTTGGGGTTTTTTGGGGGGTTTTTTTGTTTGGTTTTTTTCATGACCTTGAGTCTCTGTGCAGTTAGAAGAGGATTACCTCCCACTCATGAAGTACTCAGTACTGAGTTGACTTTTATTGCTTTTTAAGTTTCACCTAAAACCCCAACAAACCCCAAACAAACAAAAACCAAAACAGAACACCACATAACAACAGGTAGAGGCTTAGCACTGAGTTATAATATCCTTTCCATTTTGAAATAATTCTCTGTTTGAGGCTCTCAAACCTTTAAGGGTGAAGGGTGACTAAAGCTTCCCACATCTCCATAAAGAGTAGATTGTTTCACACAGCATATAAATGCATGTGAACTATTGACTGAATAAAATTAGTACCTATCAGAGGGCTGTCTTACTCCTTTCCTAAATAATATCTATCACTGTCATGATAACAGTCACAGTCTGCCATTTACTTCCTACCTTTTTTCTTGGTTGCAGAATATGAACATACAGTATATAAAACCTATGAGAGTCACAGTATGAAGTTAACCTTTTAAAGATTCAGTATTTTGATTATTTATCATTCTACCTGTTCCTCTTGGATTGCCAAGACAGCCAAAGAACAGGAGTGACCAGGCAGTCAAACTGAAGAACCATGAAAAGGTCATATTAGAAAATGTATAATGCATTTAGTGCATATTATTCTGCTGTCTCTTAAAGTCTTTATGGGGGATTAAAAACCTCCCTCTTGTGACAGAGATCATGAGAACTGAAAATGTTGCAAAATAAATTGATTTTTTTGTTAATAATTGTAGCAAGAAGGGGAAAGATTCAAATATTACTTTTTTCCCCCAAAATCTACCATTGTGACATTGCTGCTTCACGTTTTTGGCATTCATGGCATGTTCACGCTCAGGCTGAGCTTGTAGGAACTAGCACTCATCTTACCTTGTGCTTCACATACCTGCAATTACAGGAGGGAGCAAAGAGCTTCAGCATGTATATTTAAGGAAGCCAAACCAAAAGCTTCATCACTCTGAACCTGATCAGGATCACCAGCACAGATCCTCCTAACTGGACTTTGAATCAAAGCAGCAAAGCAAGACCAAATTTTCCTCCACGTTAGGCTTCCTGCATCACTTTGGTGTTCCTTTCTGTTTCCTCTGTTGATAGGCTCTCTATATTGGTAACCATACAGTCACATAGTTGGATGAAACACAAAAGACTTGAGTCTAGCTTAGAATGTGCTTTAGAATAAATGTAAATGCAGCTTGACGCAGCCTGTGTTAACTCGCACACTCTTATTACCTACTTTGCTTATTCTGGTCTATGTTCCCTTCTGGGAAAAGGAGGGACTGAATGCTGGCACCCTCCTTACATTATTCTGGGGATGAGAATAAAATGCACATAGTAGAGTGGATGATCTGAGAGGATCTCACTGACCCAGTAGAATTGCATGATTTCAAATGAAAAGTCAGGCAACTATTGCAGTGATAGTGTTGTGTTTTCCTCTGTCATGGGAAGGCGTTATCTTCAGCAGAATAACCACAAAACCACTTTCAGAAGAAGCCTTATGATATTTGTATAAAACCTAGTGGTCAGCAGTTTTGACGAACTGGCTCTTTCCTTTCCCCTTATCCATTTGTTTGATCCTGACCTCTCATGAGCACAAGACTTCATAAACAGATTCTCTCTACAGAATGTCCATCTGCTTCTCCTCTGTTTATGAGCTACTCCAGCTCTTCAGGTCTGACCTTTCATCCCATTTCTATAATCTTTATTGCATATTATTCCTCATATTAACCATATAAATAATTTGTGGAAAAGACCATAGAATAAATATTATTTACTTTATTCTGCATATTTAGAGGTAAATCTATGATGGATACTCCACAGTATGAGTTGATGTTATTTTCACAATGAAGGCAGGCCCATTAAGTAAAAGCTTTGTGCATAGCTTCAGCTTAAAACCTAGTGCAGTTTTATCAGACTTCCATCTGGTTTTAATTCAAGAATTTGCTTGCATGTGTAAAGCTATTTCAATTAGTTTCTTCATTATCTCTACAGTCCTGTGAGTAATTGCTGCTGTCTGTGAAAGAGTACGTGTTAATATTTCGTTAGACAATTTTGTAACAGATTACTTCTTTACTCTGATTCTCTCAGACTGACAAACATGATGAAGAGTAACTTTTCCAAAAAGGCCAGGCTCTTTGAACCTGCAAGCCCATATGACACATAAACAGGGTTCTTGATTTATAATATTCCATGTGGAACATACTGTGATTAGATTCATAATGGTGATGAAATATTGTCATTAATGCACCAGGAAAATATCCAGAAATTTTATTTCAAATCACAGCAAGCAGAAGATCTGCCCACATCATGACATTTGATGCCAGGCTGATTTTCACCTAATCAAATTTGTTTTAATGAATGGCAAGTAAAAAAATTACAAACAACATTTTGATTTAAACCTGTGACCTTCATTCCCAGAAAATCTCTGTATTTTCCATTAAGAAGTTTATACTCTGCATGGAAGAAAGTGGATTAATATGCCACCAGTCAGCAATCTGTGCATGTAGATCCCTTCTGCTTGTAATTGTTATTAAGCTGGTTCACTGCGCCCTGCATAAAGTGTTAAGTCCCTTGGTAGGGGAGCATGTAGACCTCTGTTTATTCTGAGAAACTTGTGAACTGCTATAATTCATTGCAGATTTATAGTTTCACTATCTTTAAATTGATGTAGATTTTTACAAGGAAATAACAGCCAGGGTTTGGGGTTTGTTTTTTTGTTGTTGTGTTGTTTTGGGTTTTTTTTCAACAAACCAATGCAATTTAATGCTTATAGAATTTATCTGCGTCTGGATCAGCAGCATAACACAATTTTAATTACACTTCCTACACTTCACTGAATTCTCTCACTCTCTAGCAAAGTCTTATCAGAGTAAAGGTCCATGAGCAATGTTGAGCTCTGCTGAGCCCTAAGTCACAAGGTTTGCATTCTCACCGTTAAAAAAACCAAAACCAAAACAAAAAACCCCAACCAAACAACAACAAAAGAGCCAATCATTTACACTTCTGTCTCACAGGGTAGTGAAACTTGCTATTATATAGAGAATTAATAGAAAATACAAGCTACTAAGTGTCTCTGTGTTTAAGAAATCAAGCACAAAATCTTCTAAAAAAGGTGATTAGAGAAAAAGGAAGGAAGTGTTGAAGAAGGTCAGGAACACTATTGAAATAAATGCCTGTTGTTCATTATGTATTAATTCACAGCTAAGTGGGTTTTACTATCTTCTTTGCACTACAACTGTAGATTACTGGTAGTAAGGCTTTGTATCAGACCACCCATACTTAACTGACATGTTTCTGAACATATAGAAATGAATTCACTTCAGCTACCTTTATTGATGTATCCCAGTAAAGAAACTAACGAAAGGAGACATGGCAAAGACCTGCAAGTGCTTCTGCACATGTTGTCCCTATGTTGTCTTAAATACAGAAGTGGTGTTTCCTCATAGCAATCACAGAGGAGGGAAAAGGCGTCAACATCTACGCTTTAATGGCTACAAAGTAATTTTTCCTAATTTTAAAATAAACCCACAGAGAGGATTTATGCGTATCAAGAACTATTTTCCTTTATTGTATTGAGACATATCAGAGGTGTTTTTAACAAAGGCTCTTCAGCCTATTTGCCAAACTCCCTGTCATATCTGTTGACCCTATAAATAAGCTCACACGGAGTAGTTGACATCTTGTTTCCTATCTGGTTTGAGAACATGGAGAGAGAGGTTGACAAGAGAGAGCCAGGGGAAGGGCTTAGCAGTTCCCTGGGCTGCTTGGCCTGTTACCAGTCACACAGACAGCAGGGATGTCCCACAGCTGCTCCTTGGAGATGTAGTTTTGTGGGAGAGGGGAGTTTGGGATTGACTTTGGCACGTGTGGAGTTAGAGTGTTAAACTTAAGCTGTTGGGACACGGGAAACAAATCTGAGCAAAGCAGACTTTGTTTGCTCTGTTACTTAGAGCACTATTTATTTTCTCATTTTAGATATAACTACTGACTGCTGATAGTAGTTTGTCTTTCTGCTGCAAGAGTAGAAGTACATGTACAATATAGGAATGTGGAGGTAACTTCAAGTAATTCTTAGGAAGATTTAGTTAGTGATTTTGATTTGAAGGGTGTCTGTAAGTGACTGGAGAGCAAACGATCTAAGATAGAGATCTTAATGAATGTGCTGTCAACTACCATTCTGGACTCTGTGGCGTATGTTGTAACATCTCCAAAGTTTGACAGCAGCAGTAGTACTGTACAGTACAGTAGTATGGTACTTTTCTGAGTACAGATGGACCAAGCACAGATGGCTGAACTGCATCCCATACAGCCTCTCAGTTAAGCAAATATGGAATAATTTCACTGATTTTTTTTTTTTCCAGATTTATAGTGAAGTAAATCATTAGATGAATTTTGGATTTTCTCTTTACCTCCTCATCATTCATCTCAGTGGGTTTTCTTTCTGACACTGTACCAAATTGCTATATTCATTTTCTTATCCTTTGCAAAATATATTTTGTACACCTGGAAGGGGTTGTATAGTTGTCTCTTTTAAGATAGCTTTCCTTTAACAAAATACTTGTCATAGTAAGGGAGTCAGATATTTGCTGTACCCATTTCATATAAGTGGAATAAAAAGATGTTTTCTAAGCAAAAAGTTTACAACCTACATAAAACAAAGAGAAGCAGCAATACTAGCAATGCCAATTAAAAATGTGACAATACAGGTCAGCAGAATGTGGATTCATACAGTAAATGCCTCAGAGCCTCATTATTGTGCATTTTTCTGGGTTTGTGAAGGCATCATGTTGAAAGTTGAGTTTTGAGAAGTATTCTGAATGTGACTTTGCAGGTGTTTACAGAGAGTTTGACAGGTATAACAAGAAAAGCTGAAGATACTTGTTTCAAAATTTAGCAACTGGATAATAAAGGCTGTCATCATTAACAGAGAGAAGTGAAAGATGCTTTAGTAGAAGTATAATTAGGGGTAAAATGGAAACTGTAAAGGGTCCTGAAAAGAGAGACTTAGAGCTTATGGATGATGCTGTGGGGACTGGGAGGCTAGTGGAAAAATGCAGGCAGCAGGGGATGGCATGGTCAGTATGATGAGCTGGGCTGTATTATCTTTGCAAAATTATCTGCACAGAAGCTTCTTGAAGAGGAAATGGTGGGACTCTGTAAGGCTAGGGGAAAGGGCATGAGAATAGTGGGGAGCAAGGCTGGTGGAAGTTGCTTATATGTGAGAATGGATTGGAAAAATCGTGTTTTAAACCATTGTTTACTGACTGCCAAAAATATAAGCAGAGCTGAAGTTTAAAATAGTCCCAGCAAAGGCTACAGCTCCACTTAAAGGTAACAGGGTGTGACAAGATCATCTGTGAAAGTGTTTGAACACTAGAAAGGAAGGATGAGTTCTACAGGGATCTTAAGATGACAAGTTGACATTTGTGAGGAGACGTATGAAATGTGGGCAAAACCTTCCATTTGATGGGGAAAAGTCAATCAATCGGTGATTCACATGCATGTGTTGGAAACAGAACCTCATTTGTGTTTCTGGAGGACAAAAGAAGGGGGACAGAAGACCTCTCCCAGATTGCTACAGAGAGCATGAATGGGACATGTAGAAGACAGGCAGAAAAATGAAGGAGGCAGAGCCATGGGAAAAAAAGATTCTTGAGAAAACTGCATTACAGGTAGCTGGGAGTTGACGAAATAGAGAAAGAGTAGTTGTCATTGATATTAGCCAGACATGGGCTATTGGAAATGAATGAATCTGGCTTTACTGATGTGCAGAATGTGGATGCTGAGCTGGCAAATAAATCCTGATGGTGCTTCGGGATGGGACCCATGGCACCAGATGGGGAGTTCAGTGAGTTTCCAGACAATGGGAAGGTTGCTGGGGTTTATGTCAGAACTGTAATCACTAATGAAAAATTATTTCCCATTTTAAAAGAGAGAAATCATAGTGATTCCTGTAATAGGGACCTTTTATTCAACAGAGTTTTACAAATCTGTTCTGATGACAGGGACAATGACATAATAGTGAACATCTGTAGCATTTACCCAAGCAACACCAGTTAACAAAAGATACTTCCCTTTTCTTTCTTTTTTAATTGAGTAAAATAAACCAATATGAAAGTGAACTGATGATGAGAGCAGGGGGAGAGAAAAGCAGGTATCATTTTCATTTTCTAAACAAGTAGAATAATGATCTTTAGAATTCAATACAGCAGCTATTGAATTTTTTATTCTGAGTTACCATAAAAGATGCAGATGTACAACAAACACAACTCCCACAAAAGCAACAAGGTGAAAAAGGCTCACTGAGACGTGGGTAACTGAATTGCCTTTTACAGAAAAAGTGATTGGCACATCAATAGTCAAAAAAAAATCAGCTCTTGAAAAAATCTCTGAATTTTCAGCTACAACTACACTACAGTTCTCAGCTCATCTCTCCAAGTGCTCCTTCCCCCTCATAGGAGTTCAAGAGTGACATTATTAAACTTTCTTGACCTATCAACCTTTAGATTTATTTCCTAGAATATGTATTTAGTTTTGAGAATTCCAAGTTACCGTATGTGTGTACAAGTTCCATCATACTGTAGACATGTAATTTGTAGAGAATTGATAGATACCCTTTTTCCTTTTGCTTCTTTTAAAAAATGCATATAAAGGATACTGAAAGGGGCAAACAATCTTTTCTCATTCACAAGCAGGTCAGGTCGGGAACTGAGCAACCAAATTGTAACCTCTGAAACACTGCTGGACGTAAGGTTCCCCTCCGTGACTCCACCAGACAGTCTCTGTTCCCTGGTCTTACTGTGCCCAGATGTTGGCTCATGTAACACATCTCTCATGTCTGCAGTAAATCCAAAAAGTCTATTCTTTTTTCGTGGGCTTTTGCTTGCTGGCTCACGAAGGTTAGCAGAGGCCGCCCCGGTGCAGAACTTACTCCCCATGAAGTACTTAATTGTGGTAAGTTATGTTGCCTCCGCACATATTGCTGTGCCCTGGAGACTGACAACACATCACCTCCACCTCTGTAGTGTCTTTAAGAAATCCTTTAGACTGATGCTTTGTGCTGCTACCTTGTGACTGTTGGCTGGTAATACACCAGCGCCGGAGTTACATCTCCTGGGTTTCCCGTTCAGTGTACCTTTGATTGTAGGAAAATACAGAGACTTGTTTTCATGAAATAGGGGTGCTTGTGGGTTGATTTTTTAAATGCTTCTGAAATTTTGTTACACAGTAAAAAGGCCTTGTAAGCTGAGTTAACATTTTCACTTTATAGTTTTGACAGTGCAATATAGTACATTGAATTCATCAGGTTTTCCTGCTTTTCTTTTACTGAGGTTTTGAGGGTCTCAGTGAAATCATCCTATTTGCAGACTGATTACTAGGCAGGGAATGTATTACTCTGGGGTTAAATTATCTTGCTTGGAACAGATTTTAATATTTATTTTAATTTTTTTTTATTCTGGAATCCTGCAGAAATATTATATCCTGAACATTATATAAGTTTTCCCATCATTTTTTATTTTCATCTGTATTTGATGAAGCATGTCAAATACTCCTCTTTTTCTACTTTTTTTTTTTTTTTTAGAAATCTGTAAAGATAATTTATTTTCCTACTCTTTGTCAGATAATTTCTTCAGGAATACCAAGAAGGAATGGGGATTTTGTTTCTTTTTCCAAAAGAAAATCTGAGCATGAACTCTTTCATGCATAAGCTGTTTTTCCTGTGTTAGTATAGCATGCATAGCATGATGGGTTAGGTAATGGTACCAACTTCTGAACTGCAGTGCAGGGATTTAGAAATTTGGCAAAGGGCCAAAGTCTCTCAGCGACCCTTCTGATGGGACAGACTGTGCTCAGAAGTGGTTGCTTTCTAATTCAGTGCAGTGATGTTTCACTGCTGCTTTCTAGGAGTTTAAAGAGTCCTCTGCAGGAACCCCTGTGTGCCAAGATCCTCACGAGGTTTCCAGGCTTCAGATCTGGAGCACCCAGGATGTTTCCCTGACAGCTCAACCCAAACTCTTCAGTCCTCATGGACAAGCAAGATATCAAATCTATTTCTGTGCTTCTGTGTAGTAAGAGGTGCCCTCTGCCCAGGGTGTGGGCAGGTGCGTTGAATCAAAAGTGTAAGCATCTGACATGAGGGCTTGGATTCTTTTTCGGAAACCGTTGAACTAAAATTTGGATGATTTAATACCTGAATTTAAGACACCAAAGTACGTATCATAATGAAGGTCACATTTGATCACTCTAGTCAGCTTGAGGGAAATCTTTATTTTTATGAGACACTTTAGGATTCCACCATGCTTGTGGAATATATAGGTAAATCTGTAGTGCAGGGAATTGTTTTTTTTCTCCATGTCCAGTTTAGTAGAAATGCCATATAGGAAATCCAAAGTCTGTTGAGGCTGAAGAGCTGCAAACACTGGTTCTTTTGGCACAGGGTGAAAAAGGGAAAGGAAGGAGAGTGAAGTATTTAATCCTCATCTGTGACACTGTTTAGCTACATACTTCACAGATTAGCTATCAAACCATTAACTACTACGCTCTGTTGTGATCTGCTGCTACATATGCAGGTTTGCTTGAACCTTCAGGTTTTCTCTGAAGAACTGATTGTGTTTGGATACCAATCGAAATTAAATTTTCTGCAACAGGACACTTGCTTCCTTATCTCTTTTTCTACAAGCTACTGCTTTTTAGTGAAACCAACAGCAGCAAAGGTCAGAACTTACGCAATAACATTAGCTGTGAGTACATAAAGAGAGCTGGAATAGAAGCCGGAAGGCTGCCATTAACCATGGTGAACTCTCTTCTTTCTGCTCGCAATGTATCACTTGTTCATGAAAGAATATTAACGTCCTGCGTATATACCCTCTCTATATACACTGGTGGAAATGTGTAATGTTGCTCTTAATAACAACATTCCATTATTTTCTATCTCACAGTTGTCAATAAATCATTTGTTAAATGAATCAGGGCTTGTGAACTGGTACTGGCAAGATTGATTTCTGCGTGACATTTCTTTAGGAAATGAATTGAATCTTAGAAAGAAAAATGTGTGCACAATAGCAAAGTGTACTTTAAGAAAGAGGGTATTTTATGATGAATAGAAGGAAGATAGAGTGCACATGCTTCAAAGAACACATTCTAGTAATGATGCACAGTACTAATATGATCTGAAGTAAAGATGGTAAGATCAGAAGCTTTCAATGCAGAAAGATTACCATTTCCTTTGAAAGCATTATTTACTTTAAATTCTTGAGATACTGTTAGAAATATATTGAGGTTTTTCATTGTAATTTACATATGTCCTTATTTTTTTTTTTGTCGCTCCTCGGTATCCATCAAAATAATTGGGCTTTCAGCGGTGCTTTGTACAGACAGGTGGATATGAATCCAAGGGTGATTTTTTTTTCTCTTTACTGCCTTCCTTTATGACAACTGAAGGAGGCTCCTCTTGCATTATTACTTATATAGGGGTAGTTCTGTGATTCTGCCTGCTATGCAGAAGAGTGAATATGTCCTTCACCTGTTGCTACAGAGATACTTAAATCCAATCTCCTGTTGCTGTCAGAGAAGGATTCAGGAAGAAGAAAAAAAAATTTCCTAGTGACTTCTCTAAGATTTCTCTTGACATTCTAAGTGCCTTTCTCTCTTGTTTAGTTACTTAGAATTATAACAAAGGAAAATAACATTTTGAAAAACTGATGTTTGTAAAAATATTTGGGACCTTTACACTTGAAAACAAGTATAAATTTTCATTTCTCACACTGGAAGGCTTTGTACTGTTCTTAAGTGGGAACAGGGTGGAGAAATAGCCGTGACAAGCACAACCCCACTGTCTTAACTGCAGCAGGACTCAAAATTGAGAATTTTGAGTTGACTTCCAAACGCATTTTACAACCAGTTAGCCAAGAAAATAATACACAGTGAGCTGAAATCTGCATTATTCCATTTTATATGTCTTGACTAGCCCACTTGATCTATAGATAACTTAATTCTTTCTCTGCATTTCACCTTCACCATGGAATAAAAGAAATGCTGTATTTTGCAGAACAGTCCTGATAAAACAATAATGAAACTACCAAAGTGAGACGTTTCTGTCTGCTTTCTTCCACAGAGTTTAGCTAAAAAGTTTAGTTTGGCAAAATGGGAAAAGTACATTCTACCTCTGTAGTGAATTAAAAATAATAATAAAACTAAAAGGGCAAGAGTGTGAAAAGATATTCTTGTGAATAATATATTCAAAAATTATTTTAGTGTACTGCACCTGGAAAAATCAGACTCAATTTTCAGTTGCAGCCAAGTAAATTCAGAACCTTGGAAAAGCAGAATCAGGCCCCTAGTCTAATTTTAATAGTATGGACTAAGTGTTCTGGAATGTGGGGTATTAACTGGACAGCCTGATGAATGATACAGTCCAGGAAAAATATTGTTTGAACTAAAGGATGAATTCCTGTAGTTACCTCTGTAGAGTGTAAGAGAAACCAGACAGCAGCATGGCCTTGGTGTTCCCAGTTAAAAAGCTGCCACTGGAAAGCTGCTGATGCTTGCACAGCATAAAATTTTCTCTGGAGCTCCAGATCCTCAGTTCTACAGGATGCCTTGCTGGACCTTTTACAAAATCCGTTAATTGCAAACGCTTTGAGAGCATTGATCCATGCCCGCTCTGATGAAATAATTATTCTGAAGAACACTTACGAGGGCTGACAGGCGATGGGTCTGACAGAACCACACTAGGATCTCCATCCAAATGAGTGCCACAAGCCTTCTCCCAGAACAGTGCTCTTCCCTCGCCTGTTCTTTCATCAGGTACACTTCCAGCTATTTAATTTTCTGCAGAATGATGAAAGTTCAAATTCGATTCAGGTTGTTTTCACTTTGACTTAAAGCATCTAGGCCTGGGAAAGGGGGTCTGCTTCCCAGCCAACCTCTTCTCCTTTACTTTGCTTCTTTGCTCGCAGACTTGTCCATGCTTTGCAGAGCTGATAATAATTGCTTCTGCAAAGGCTTACAACTACCCTACAAGATACCCTGTCAGCCTGGCCACTTTCAAAGCTTTCACAGCCACAGTTCCAAATCTTTGTATGTATTTTAAAAAACAAATTTATTTCACACAAGCCATTTTTATCTTTTTCAAAATTGCTCAGCTTACAGTTTTCATAATGCAACGGGATGGTTTTGATCTTTTGGATGTTAAATATTTTAATAGTGCAAATATTGTAAAAAAAAATCAGGATGTTTTCAATAAATCATATTCTTGAATACACAAAACTCAATCATCCCTCTAAAAGACTTCAAAAATACACAAATGTACATGAAAGTCTGAGAAAGAATTGACATTTCTTTAAATGATTCTTCAAAATACACATTAGTAGGAGATTTTTGCAGCTTCATTCCATACTTTTTGAAGTTAGTGGTTCCCAGAGCATCTAAGTGGCCAGGTGCTTGTTAGCACGTTCGTCTCAGACTTCATACTGTGAAATGAAGTTTTGTGGCTATAGGAGGTACATGTCACAGGAAGTAAAAAATGAGATAGTGGGGTTTTGAGCCTTTATTTATCTGCAGCCTTCCCTGATGCTCAGCTTAACTATCGTCTTTTTAAATCTCAGAAAAGTTTGCTTTAGCAACACCCCAGCTCTTCAATCCAGAATCAGAGGCCATAATGGCTAAAGCATCAGTGACTATCTCAGCCAAAAAAACCCCAAAGTTTGTTAAAGATTAAGCCACTCCACCACTTTGCCTATGTAAATCCAAGCAAGTTCCTGGGCATCAGTTTTGTAAGGGAAGACATTCTCCCTCATTTCACACCCGGTGAAGGTCCCATCATCTGAGGAGTCTTCACAGTCCCTGTTGCTCACACCACAGGAGACAGCTGTCTAACCAGAAGCCAAACCCCTGCTTGTGATACACCTCCTTCACCTTTGAAGTCACCCACAGAGAGATGTATATTTCTAAATGCCTTTGTTACTGTTATGTATTTGAGTGTAGATGAACCAATGCAGACAAGTGTGTTTGCTGTGTACCAATTGCTGTCAGCTCCTGTGAAGTTAATGACACTTCACTGGTGTAACACAGGTTCCAATAAAATCCTATTCAGATCTTAAATGCATTCAAATCTGATTCTCAAAATACATTGCATTTCCTTACTAAAATTGCTCCTTCACTTGATTGTTTCATATTGTCCTGAATGCTTTGTTACTATTCTGTGTTCCCTGGTGGGATCTATGCATCTTTTGATTTTTGCAAGGTGCAGTAGTCTAGGGATAGTTCTGATTTCCTTCCAGGGCATCTTTGCAGTCCACCAGGGAGCTATGTTGTTTCACTTGCACTTTCTTATTGAATTTCAATCAGTTTTCATAACAATTTGGGAAGAATTCCTTTGGGATGTCTTCAAATGCCCCTAGCTCTGTGCAGTCCAACAACAACTCATTTTCTCTTCTAGGGTTGTCTGTGTTTTCTCATTTAGGAATCATTCACCACATGACAACATTTTATATTAATGAAGCCCTGCTGGTATCAGATGCAATAACATTCAGTAGGGAACACAGAAAATAGGTACAGGGATATACACAGTATAAAATAAAAATCAGCTGATGTGCAAAAAAGTTAATGAGGGGGAAAAATAGTTTCTGCTGGCATATGCTGACTCACAAGTATCTATCTCTCCATCCTGCTCAAGCATGGGCAAGTAGGTTCTATGTATTACTTTTCAAGGGTCCCTGAGGAAGTGAATAAAGATGGTAGACTCTGGTAAAAATGAAGTTAATCTATTCAACTCTGCCTCTCATCCCCCCCTTTATTTTATTTTTTTTGGTAAGGTAGAGTACCAGTTCCTGGCAAAAGGGAGTCTTTCTAATAAATCCTGGCCCCCTTTTGCAGCTTTTAGGCAGTATCCTTAATCTCAGCAGAGGCTCCAAGAAGGATATGGGATGACACACTGGCCCTCTGGAAATGCCCCATGATAGGTACACACAGCCTGCATAATGTAGGTGTTGCTTTTGCATTTCTGTACAATGTTCTGCACTTGGCTTCCTCAGGTAGCAGCAGCGACCGTTACTGTAAGAGCAGATAGTCCAAACTTCACCTCCAGAACAGGCATCTACCAGGCCAGTACCCACTGGCGTTTAGATGTTGCTAACCATAAAAGTAATACCTTTTTGCATTAAAACAAAACAAAAATAAAATAACTATCTGGGAGCTCATGAATTTTGGATTTGAACAAATTTACAGAGATGGAGTAGTGTCAGAAGAATGGAACTCTGTAAAAGAAGCAGTTTTATTCTAGAAACCACTCAAGAATTCATGCATTTTAAAAGAGTGGTATCAAAGAATAATGACTATCCCTGTTTACTATGACATTTTGCAAAAATGAGCTACTGCCTTTGGGGTTTTTTTCCTAATTCAGTTTAGATCCATCTGTGTTTGCACAAGGAACTGTAAAATTTAGAAGTCTCTTACATTTCATTTCATATATAGCCATATTTTCAAGTTATTTTTTGAGAAGAGTTGCACATGCTTATGCTTTAACTTCTGTGAAATCATCTTATGTTTTCACTTTTTTCTCTATATATGATCTTTTAATTTATATTCTTGGCTGTTGCTTTCCCACTCTGATTGAACATAAATAGATCTGCCCCTTTCTTCTGAAACACTGTCAAACTACTAATTTTACTACCTGAGTTTTGCTCTTTCAAGCTCAATTCCATTTTCATTTTGGAAATCAGCAGCTGCCCTTATCATCAACAGCTGAAGTTATTTCCAACTATTGTAATTCAGAACGTTGTTACTGAAGATCAGAATCTAAAATCTCTTACTGTTCAGCCTTAGAAAGTGGAGCAAAACCAACCTCCTGGATGTGGAGAAGTTCAGCAGGTTGGCTTAACACTTCCAGCTGTGGCTTTGGAAGCTACAATTCCATCTAAATCTCAAATGTGCACACTCTGGTAGCCTGTATTGTTTGCCTAAAAATAACCATCCCTCTGTTCCCTCATTTTAACCCCAGTGAGTTTTGTTTCTACTCTTAATTATTCTTCTGGCTTTGTTTATTTATTATTTGAAATGCCCAAGAGTCTAGCATCTGCTAAGCTGTTATCAGCAAAGTCAGATACCTGTGAAAACTTCCCATGGGCTGTGAGCTGTGGGTCTGCTCTAAACACTGCTTTAAAATTAAACCAGTGTTCATTTTTTCCCAAGAACTCATCCCTCTTCTAAAGACTGGCCAATGCTGGACTACAGCTAACTGGAGTGTCTGCTCTGAGACACAGCTCAGAAGATGATGGGTGCATATGTATGCCTGACAAGTCAAGGACATCTGTGCAGAGAAACAGAGGGGAAGGGAGGCAAGAGGGGAGGTGATGACTCTACTAAGGCTTTTTTCATCCAGAGCACAGCATGAACTTCTAGAAAAGTCCATTCAGTTAAACATTCTTATTTGCTCTATTTTAGTTTTCAATTGATATAACTCTGTCCATTCATTCAGGTGATGCAACAGACTTTGCATGAGAACATTAAGGAGAGCTGGCAAATGAATTTTGTGAGGCTAAGAACCATACAGGAGATAATACTGTAGTTAGTACCTGATATGGCCAGAGTATCACAAGGGACATTACTTCCACAAGCCTTCCTACCCAGTTCCGATAGACCCCCAGCATCATTACAGTTCGGGTGCATTTAAAATAAGCCTCCAGGCTTCTTAAGCACCTGCTGAAGATGAACTTCCCAGGGTTTTCATAATTAATGCAAGCACAAAAGGAACTAGCATTAAGTACTATGAAAGCAGATGTACGCTTTGCCTACAGCTTTAGAGAGGGAGCTTTGTAGCTCTCAATCTTTGTTTATACAGTTCTAGCTGAGCTTTGTATTTTAAATGTACCATTTTAAGGAAGCTTCAGATCAAAGTGTTTTTCGTCTTCCCAGTAACTCAGCTGCTCTTGTAATCATCTCAAAGTCTCAACTGCAGGGTCCTGACATCTGCTGCTGTATTTATAAGACAAGGCAAAACAAGTGACAGAAGGATCAGAGGTGGCTATCAGCATAGGTGTCACCTTTGTGGAAGAATAGCCAGTGAATGCCCAAAAATGTAGTACGACAAATATACCCATGTAGAACTTTGTCATGAAATGCTGGTGATTATAGGAGGGATTTTAAATGAAAGGCTCAGTTATCGAACCGGTAAGGCATGTTTGGAATGCAATACCTTTCCTTACGGTAATAGTAAATAGTCCATTCCTTTCTACTTCATAAAATTATTGGCATAATACTTCATTTTTTATTGTTATAAGAAGTTGCCTGAGGCCTCAATGAAAAGAGCAAATTAGACCATTGCCTCTTCCAACCAAGAACAGTGAAATATTTGTGAAGGTAATTATTGCCTCAATTGCATCACCAAATGATCACAGATAACCACTTGCAGTCATCGACAAGTTGCATATACACGTGTGTGTTTCTATGCATCTGTGTGTAGCTGCATTCGAAGCAGAGGCTTAGCACAGCACTGAATTTATCATGTTTACTTTCAAATTAGCTCCTGCAGCAGCAGTTTTTAGAACATGTTTTGTATTTTGCATGACTGGGAGCAGACCTGCTCCCTGAAGCCTGAAAGCTGATACATTTATTTTTTCCTACCTTAGTTTTAAAGCCTACTGTGATAATCCACACACATATAGAAACAATTATAGCAGGTTGAAATAAGTTGTTGACTTACCTACAAGAGAGAAAATGTAGTAATGTTTGCCAGAGGAAGTACAATTAAAATTGTTGCATTTTCTTTTTGTACAAAGAATAATATAAAAAATTAGTGCAAACAATGAGCTTTATCTCCTGTCAATTTCCATGCTATGATAAATTTACGTCAAATCTTTTTAAAGTGTTATTGCAGTGTTTTTAAATGTGCTTTACCATGTAACTTTGTCATGTTAGTCAACAAAAAGATAGTTTTTTTCCCATCTGATTTGTTCAAACTGTGCCAGTCCTATTTGTAACTGGAGGAATATAATATCACTGTTGGGCAATGTCATGTAGGTTTGTGCTAGACCACATTTTAATCAAAACTAAATGGACTTGTCCTCCGGGCTCACAGGACAAATGACTGAACCGCTTGTTACAACTACTGTGTCTTACAAACAACTGCTTCTCTGCTTGTGAGCCAGGCAGCAAGCAGGTCTAGTTTCCAGTGGTGCAACCACTCCCTTTTGCTGCTCAGGGAACTCCCAAACCTGAAATTGCAGTCTGTGGATTGAGATGGGCTCTCCTGCAATGTTTCCCATTTCTTCTTCATGTTATGTGGCTGGTCACCTTGATCACAACACACTGATTCTGCTCCATGGCAGGACATTTGTCACTCAAAATTAGTGATGTGTTCCTAAGCTGAGTTCTGTCATGGAAGATGGAAAGGGTACCTACCTCAGTGGCTAAATATGCATTTTTAAAGATTTTGGGTTTTGGTTTTTTGTTTTTGGTGGTTTGGGGTTTTTTTTGGTTTTGGTTTGGTTTGGTTTGGTTTTTAGGGTTTTTGGGGGGTTTGGGTTTTTTTTTTTTCCCCTTTTTTTTTCCTTTTTTTTTTTTTTCTCTGCATTTGTAGTTTCCTTTCCTCTACAGTACTGAAACAGTTGAAACTAGCCTAGCTCTCAGGGAAAATTCACATGCTCTACTTTGGCGTTCAGAGAATAGGGAATTTGCTCCTCAATCTCTACCTAAGACACTATTTAGTATTGTAGAGCAACATGAATCCAACCAGTCCCTCCACATGTAATTGGTAGTAATGTAGTAGTAAGAATGATAATTATAACAATAGGAAAAATAAGGCAACATATACATGCCAGGAAGATGACTGATAAGTGGAAAAATCAAATTATCTAAACCAGGTTACACACATTCTGTGAGTCTTATCTCATAGCTTGCTTAGTTCCACCTGAACATAAGGGAAAACTTTTTTGCTGTGAGAGTGGCAGAGCCTGGACCCAGCTACCCAGAGAGGCTGTGGAGTCTCCTTCTCTGGAGATTCCAAGCCTGTCTGGACACTGCAATTCTGGCACCCTGCTCTGGTGACCCTGCTGGAGCACGGGTGTTGGGCAAGATGATCTCCAGAAGTCCCTTCCAACTCATACCATTCTGTGAAGCTGTGAAGAGTTATAAGGCTTGTTTTGTTAGAAGCTGGAGGTTTTACAATGTTTTGTTAGGATGGAGTAAAAAGGTGATATGAGAGAACATTCGATATTGATTTATTCTTATGCTTCTACTGATAAGTTTGTTTTTAATGTTGATTTCTGGCACTGACCACTTTTGAAAGTCCCTTCCCAAAAGAGTGAAATTAAATATTATGCTGTTAATTTTAACCAACAACGTATCTAGATTAGTATCTGTAGAGCTGAAAAAGTCCATAATGGAAGCACACCTATAAAAGCCTGAGCCTTTACAGCATGCTAATGGATTTCCATTAGGTTAGATTAATGTTTTCTGCTTGGTGAAAATAGATATTTAGCAACAGTGTTTTCTGTTTGTTAGGAATAAATAACTGCTGGACCAATTGCCTTACCCTTGGGACTAAATTTGCATTTTTGGTGCTTCCCATTAAATCACTTCTATGGGATGATTCATAACATCTGCAGATTCTGATCGGAGGGTGCTGGTTTGAGCAAAAGATCCTCCTGTGTTGGCGCTGCTGTAACTCAGAGAACTTACAGATTCTGCCATGGCTTGTGGTCCCACTGCCATGTCAGATGCAGGGCACTGCACCCTGTGATGAGGTTGATGAGCTGGATGTTAACCAGCCTGCTTCACTAGCATCCTTTGTAGCAGCAGCAATACCAACCTGCTGCACACAGGGACGTCATGGGCTGTGATGTCATCAAAGCATGACAGCAGTTAAGGTTCCAGGAATTTGTAAAATCATAGAATGGTTTGGGTTGGAAGAGACCTTAAAGATCATCTAGTTGCACTGCTCCCTACAGGACAGGGACACCTCCCACTAGACCAGGTTGCTCAAAGGCCCATCCAACCTGGTCCTTAATGTTATGTGGAGACCTGGTATCATAGGGCTGCTAAGGCAGAACTTTCAGTGACATTGTTATTAAAATAACAAAGATGAAGTTTTCTGGGTTTTTTCCCTTTTTAAAAGGTGTAGGAAATTAATTGAATCCAGATTCTCTTATCTTGAAGAAAATTCACAGAAAACTGAAAATGCATATTTGCACATCTTTGCTCTTGTGTCTTTTTCACAGCAGCAGAGTTTTAAGTGATCACTGGCAGTTGACTGGACAGATTCCTGTTGCTAGAGAGGGGCTAGGGAGAGGTTCCTCCCTGGGTGTTTCTCTGCATCACAGATTTTTTAATCAGTGCTTCAAGTCATGTTAATATCCATATTGTTTGCAACCTAGGTGTTCTCACCTTATAGACCTTCAAATAGCTGGAGACCCATTATCACATCTATTCCTTCTACAACCCTATTCCCCTCATCTGAGAAATGTTACTTGAAACTTCTATTAATAGTAAAGAGGTACATTTGCACTGTATTTTTCATGAAGAGGGTTCTTAAAAATGCTTTATAACATACTAATTCAAATTTATATATGAGGATCTCAGATCTGGGACTCCTCAGAGCTATGCTTCCTAACTGTTTTATAATGGTCTCTACCACCAGAAATAAATCGTTAAGTGCTCTGATTCCTGGGTACCCAGCTGGAGGCTGGGCTTGACTTTGTGGGTATTAAACTCATGCCCTCTGAATGTCAATCCACTGCCGAAATTGCCTAAAATAACATGTCCCAGAACAAACAAATTCAGAATGATTAGACTTATGAAGATGTTCAAAGAAAATAAATAAAATAGAATTCAGTTTTGTGAGGCAGGGAGGCAGAACCTTTTTAACCACACATGTTAGCATTAAAATAAAATCTAATACAAAAAAATGTAATCTAATACTTCCTCTGTTTTAATGTGCAGGAGAAAGTAAGATTGAGGGCATGAAATAGTTGAGTGGAAACTTAACTGAACTTTGCATTAAATTTTTTGAAGTCTCATGAAGAAATTATTCACTACATATTAACAGCACAGTTATTTTCTGATTTACTCACGAAACCACAGTTATTTTTCTGAAGAAAGACTGCAGTGCTAAGGGACAACCTCAACATAATATCTGCTGTTGAATCATCCATAAGCAACATACTTAAGGAACATCTCAGTTATTCACAAAAAAAAAAAAAAAAAAAAAAAAAAAAGTCACCAGAATGCAGAAAACTCCAGTTCTGGGCTTACTGTCAAATCATGCCTCAGACTGAATTCCAAAGAAAATCTGCAGGGTTTGTGGCATTTTGAAGACTTGTTGGTGAAAACAAGAGAATGCAACACCCAGGGTCCAGTACCTGAGAGCGAGTGAATGATGCAGTCTTTGAGGAAGCTATGACATAGAAGACGCTGAAAGCTTCATCAGAATCAAGAGAAATATTGTTAGGGAATGACAAGAGGATACAGATACCCTATGTCTGTTTGAGCTGCCATAGGATACAACCAAGCTGTTGTAGGTCATGAACTGCAGCACTTGGGTAATGGCAGAGAATTGATATAGGTAGAAATGTGCACAGAATCACTGAATTGCTCTGGCAGAGGGGTTGGACTCAATGATCTTCTGAAGTCCTTTCCAACCCCTAACATTCTGTGATTCTGTGATGTACTTATGTGCCCAACTCCTGTTGAAAATGATGCATGATGGAAATTTCTTTATCTTCATGGGTCTAAATTCACAAAATAAGAAATTGTTCATGCCTGTCTAGAACTAGTTCATTCCTGAATATTTATTACCTGTAAGATTAGTTTTCTTCCTACCACCTCACTCCTTCAGGCAACATCTCCTGATGGGGGCTTTTTACAGGAAAGATGATGGAATTTGTTCTGCTATTGCTTTTGCTGTGATTTTTCTCTGATAAAAGACTTCGTTTGTGAGTAACAGCCAAGGAACAACAGCAGTTTGAGATGTTCCTTATAGGAAAGACAGCATGGTGAGCTCACAAATCCAATTTTGGTCTTGCAAAGATAAGATATTTTACAATGAGTAACATAGAATGTTAATTTCAGTGAGGAAATAAAGTGATAAGCTTTTTCAGTAGTGTAAGCCACGTTACAGTTAATATTGTATTGTCTTCCATTTATGTTACATTAATTACTGGGTTTTTTCTTTTAAGACTCAATTTTTCCTTACCTGGACTCAGCCTTAGCGGGATAGTGATCTTCATATTTTTATCTTTAATAGGAAAATCTATCTCACTCTTTAAGCATTACAGAAAAATGGGAAAATCTTTCTTCTTCCTCCCCACTCCCTGAATGCTAAAAAACTTTCCACTTAGAAGCTATAATGTCCTATTTTTAACTTCAGAGTTAGAACCTGTGAGAACAAACACATATTCACCACAGCCATGAGATATCAGCAAGTTTATTGCAGTCATTGGAGCAATGAGTTTAACTTGGGAAGACAAGCTGTGGGACTCAATTGTTCTTCAATAAGGTGGAAGGAGGAATATCATAATGTGCAGTCAATTGGAGAAGATGTATTGTGGCTTGCCCTGTGAAGGATGCCTGCCTCTGCAGCATAAAATCTTGCTCTGTATTCCAAGAATTGTCATTTAAAATGTAGAATGAGTACACAGCAAGAATAATAAAATTGTCTTAGCATGTGAATTTTAAGCATTAAACATGATACAGAAGCAAGAATATTTTTTCTGACAGAAACTCATGACTAATGCAGCTTTCTTCCTTATAAGTATTTGCTTCACCTGGACATTAATCTCTTGGCAGAAATTTCTGGAGAAATTAGATATTTCTCAGTAAAAATTTATAAGAAATGTTTTACCTAGCTAACAAAATGGAATTGACAACCTTCAGAGGTGGCAAAGTCTCATTTGCAGTAAAACTAGAGCAACATAACAATTTTCTTTTTGATGTATATAAGTAAGTATATATATTTCCCATTACTGTGATAATAGCCTCACACTAAGGCAAATGCGGTTATAAATTATTCCTAGCGTCTTGTTTGAGTACTTTGTATAGGCAAGTATGTCCCTCCTCCCCATCTGGTTGACTGATACTTTTCTCTGAAATACTAAAAGGTGAAAGCATTTAAGTTAAATAGTCACACAGCTCTAATTGAGAACCTGCGGGTAGCTCTGTGTGTCACTTCTTCCATCACAAATCATGTCAGCTACCAAGGAAGTGCTTGAGTACAACTAAGAATTCATAATGACTTACATTTTCTTTTTAACTTGCATCCTTTTCCCTACCCTTCACCTTTACTTCAGAGCTCTTAATGAGAAGGATTTTACAACCATAAATGATATTTTTCTAATAGACCAGAGAAAGGTTTTTTACTGGTGCTCTTGACTTAGCCTGGTGCTTTGTTCTTTTCCTAGCTTGCACGGACAAAGAACTGAGGAATCTTGCTTCACGACTAAAAGACTGGTTTGGTGCTCTTCACGAGGATGCGAATCGTGTCATCAAACCAACAAGCTCGGAGACAGCACAAGGAAGTAAGAACTTTCCCATTGAACACTGAGGGTTGTAGGAAGCTTCCCAGGCTGCACACAGCTCTTAGTGCTGCAATGTCAGGTCAGGCAGGTGCCAGCAGGTGAGCAGGCACACAGGAGACCTGAACCTCCAAAGTTTTCTGAAGGAACTCCTATCTTTCTGTACTCTCTCTGGCCCAAACTGCTCTAAAAACTGCCATTCAGGGACAGAGAGACCTTTATAAGTTAGTCAGGCAAATAACTGTCTGAAGGCCATGGAGGTCACATCTATACTAACAAATAAAATGTCTCAGGGACTTTTCTCAAGCCCTGAGATTCATTCGTGTCTGTACAGTTAAACTCCCTGACCCTTCAAATCAGTGTGGCTGCATCCAAATCACTTTGTGGGGATGGACTGTGGTGTCTGCTTACCCCATAGTTTATCCACAGAGATGGAATAATTAAATGGTGTGGGAAGCTGGAATCTGTTGTGCCCCAGGTATTTAATAACACCATCTTTGCTCTTCCTTTGATGCTTTGCTTTTTTTTTTTTTTTTTTTTTAAAGAAAGGAAGAAAATGAACAGTTTAGAGGACATTTACTCTCTGTGGGTTAAGCCAACATGAATTATTTTGATGTCATTTACCCACCAGGGAGGAGAAAGATTCAGATAGAGTCAAAAGAGATCATGTTGATCAGAGAGCAGATGTGAATTTATTTTCTGGAAGGACTCATTAATCGTTATGTCCCAAAACACATGGGCCCTTGAGTTGCAAAGTAGGATGCACCTTTTATTGAGGTGTGTGACCCACTATCACTCCACTGCCCTGATTGTCTGGTACAAGCTGTTTAAAGCCAGGGTCTGCACACACAATTTAAAGGGTTCAGTCAGCTGCTCCCATTTACACCTCTTTTTGTAGTGTAGAACTGGAGAGGCTAAAGGTGCAGTAGAACAGACCCAGTACATCAGGATGGGCATTTCCTGTTGGTCCGTGTCTCCACAGCTGCTCCTCTTTTGTGCTACTGCTGAGCTTGTGAAGTGGTTTGCCTCTTCCTAAAGAGATAGAATATACCACAGGTTGTATCGCTCAAAACTACAGTCAAACCTCATTAATGCCAAGTAATTGTTATCTTAAAATTCCATGGTGAAACAAGCCACGTTTTGTGCAAGTTATCTTTTTCATATGCCCCTTACTTTCCATAGTATTTACAACAAAGTCCGTTTCTCTAAAACCATGTGTCCTACTTACTTCTTAAATGGTACTCAAAAGAAGGATATTATCATGCAGAGGAAGCTGAACCACAGTGCAAAAAGACACCTGGATGTACTGCTAATCATGGCTTTGAGATACGAATTCATTTCAGACCCCATGACAGAGAATGCCAGAGACTTAAGACTGTCTGAAGTGCTCTAGGCCCAGAACCACATGAAATCTCATTTTATCAGACTGTCAAAAGGATGTTTTTCATGCAGATGACCTGTGAGCTGCTCGTGAGGACATTACCAAGCGCCAAAGACCAAATTAATTCCTAAAGGTGTTGGGGTTTTTTTTTTCTGAAGCAATTTCAGTGAGAAAAACATGCCCAGTAATTCTGCAGTGTTTGCTCTGATTCACAGAGGAGCTGTTATCTCTTTTTAGTTTAGTTTGATTCCTGGCAGCTTTTATATGAAAGGCTGCCTTGATGATCTTAAACACTTGATCTCAACAATGTTCATTTTTAGACTGTTGACTTAGTTTGGCACATTTACTTGTATGTCAATTTAAAAAAAAATTAAAAATACAAACTTCATGAGTTAAAGATGCCTAAATCATTTTGGAATGCCACAAAACTTGGGCCTGTTTTCATTTTTAAGTGTTTGCAACAGCATTTATGAATTAATCTGCATGTGCCAAATTCTGCAGCTCCATTTATCTCCGGTAGCACTGAAAGTGCACCAATATCTGGCTTCCTCTAACTTCAACTTCAAACATTTGTAAAAATGAAAGAGATCTTAAACAGGGCTTAGAATTCAAAGCAAAGTTCACATACCTAAGCTGAAAAAAAGAATTTGTGTGAATCCTGGCAAACAGGACACACACGGCTCTGGAAATACACTCTGATGTACACATTGCCCTTTTCTTACTGCTCTGCATGTGTTGCCCTCCTCACCAGGCTGTTCACGTCATTAAACTGAACTGGTTTGGTTATGCCTGTGGAGTCTTAAAAGGCATGCACATCCTCAAAGTAATCCATTTTGGGAATGCCCCTGTGGCAATAAAAGGAACAGATGGTGGATATGATGGCTACGATGCCTCGGACACATCAGCTGTCTAGAGAAGGAAGGTGTTCCAGCAGAGATTTCTCTATGCTACATTAAATTTTCAAGATGTTACTGTGAGTGTAAATAAGCTTTTTGAGTATATTAAGTTCACCCTCAGGTGAAGAAAAAAGTATAGTTTTTTTTAACTCTCTTGAAAGGAAAAGGATGAGGACAAGTCATTGTGTTTGAAATCTCAAACCTTCATTCAACGAACTATCTGCCAGATCCCAGCAACGCACCACAGGCCAGGAACTTTGTCTTCTGCAGGCTTTGTACAGTTGAAATCTCATCCATAAATAATATAAGCAACTTGGGGACATGCTTTGACATAAGGAAATAATAAAACTAATTAGGTAGTAAGCTCAGATTCAAATTGCTCCTGAGTCAGTTGATAATTTGTAACATTCCCATATTGTATCTAGATAGTCTCTTTGGTTTAAGTGGGAGTTGAATTTCTTTTACTAGAGATCTATGCAATATAAAGGATTTTTTTCTGGGGAATATTTCTTCTCCTTCTTCCTTTATTTTAAGTGATGGGGGAAATTAGGTTAATTATTCCCCTGTTAATTTAATTGTAGTATACTTTAATAAAATAAAACTGGCTCATGTAAGTCAACTCTTGAAGGGGAAAAATAATTCTATATGCCAGAAGGTGTGTTTATTTTTAATTAGGATTTTCACTTAAAGACTTTTTTAAATTTAATTCCATTTTAATTCAAAGGAGGTGGAGCATTTTATATATTAATGGGACATGAGATTTTTACATGTGGGTCACCGGTCTGATTTCCTTCCAGATCTGTAGTGAATGAAAGTTGTTAGGATGCTGAACAGCTGTCAGTTGGAATGAGAAGTGTGATGGTCTCAGTCCAGGTCATTGTGAGCAGTTGTCCAAATGAGAGCAACGACCACCACTGCAACTGACATTAACTGGCATCTGTGTTGGCAGCATCTGCCAAGGAGCCGAGAGCAGGAGGGATATGGAGCCTGCACTATTCCCTTGCTTCTCAGCATAGGCAGTGCAACACTCAGCTGATGCACAGAAAGATGCAGAAATGTTGTCACTGAGGTTGCTGTTACTCCAGGTCTGTTGTGCTAAAGTCCAGCCTATTAACCAAGCACTTAATTCATTACAGAATTTACAGTATGTGGTTTATTTCACTCAGCATATTGCATCATATTTATAAGCAAGTCTATCAAAAGACCCCAGAAAGGACTTAATTCATTCAACAACACTTGGCATCACTAAGTTGATGGGAGCAGAGTGACCTCCCAGGAAAGGTAAGTGAGCACCATGAACCAGAGTAAGTCAGAGCCTGCGTTGCAAGCTCAGGGCACACTTTGTTTTCATTCCTGCTGTTGGGGGCTGAGAGCATCCAGGATTGCTGGGTTTGGACTGCAGGTGAAATGTTGCAAAAGGTAATTTACAGGCAGTACCTTTTACCGGGAGACAATGTGAAGTGGAGGTAGATACCACTGTTCACCTTCACACACATGTTGAGGGAGAATTAAACAGTTGTCCTTTTCACTGATAACCATCTAGCTATGGGCTTTCTGTCACACCTACCACTGTAATATTTAAAGACTTCCAGAGCACGCTGTCTAATAGTCTAGCACTGCTTAACACTACAGCCTCTTAATAAACCTAATCTGAAACTCTGGTCACAACAGTGAAAGCTCCTTTGTTTATAAGAAATTACAATCAAAAACCTTCAACTAATTTAATTAACTGTCTTCATAAGTGACCTTTCATGATTGTATCTTGCATCTAAGCCCTGATGGTATGTCACAGAGCAGCCTCTTATTCACATCAGTCACTATCTCATGATCTGCTCAGACAGATCGGTACTGTGGGCTCACTGCTGTTGCATCCCTGGATGCCTGTTGTACACACAGATAAAGACTTCCCAGCAGGGAGGAAACAAGACTCAGAAATAATCCACAGATGCTGTCAGGGGCACGTTCATGCCAAGATCTCCTCCTTGCCATTAGGAGGTGACCTTTAGAGACCCACAGGGCTGGGCAACATGTACCATACTCAACTGGTTGTACAACAGACCTTGTAGTTACCTTAGCAGCCGTAAGTGCTGTGACAGGGCGTAAAGACCATCACCGGGGAGGGCATCTGGCAGGAAAAGAGCAGTCAAAGGAACCTGGCTCGTTTTCCCCTGGAAGCTATTAAACAGGCATAGCTGAAGCTAGTACTGATCCCAGCTTCACCATGCAACCGAATGATCTACTCCTGCCTGCTTGTTTGCTTTTAACCTGCTCTGTGGTGGGGAATCAGGAACAGCAATACACCCGCATAAGGCAGGACTGCATCCCCTGCTCTGCAGTGCTTTGTAAAGGCAAAGTCAAGGATTCTTAAATCCTTTCACTCAACATGGGATTGCAGAGACCAGATCTTGCTTGTCTTCTTCAGATGAATAAAATAAGTCAATAGTCCTAATTGCTTCAGCAAGGCAAGCAAGCTTCCTCCCTACATCTATTCACATGGCCTTTTTCTTTTTTGCTGTGCTCAAACTTGATTAGATAATGTGAGAGGAGATAACAGAAAAAAAAAGCGATTAAATGTTCAGCATGACTTCTCTGTTCCCTGCTTGAGATGCTTCTAGACCTAAGGAAATGGTGTTACCTTCTTCCTTTTTTAGAGAAACATGTATTATGAATGACAAACCTTCCCATTAGTTAACCCTTCTGATTGTTCCTTCATGTCACTGACATCCTTCAGCTGTAGTTGCATACAACAAGCACAGCTTCCATCATAAAGCACTG
Source organism: Megaceryle torquata (assembly GCA_024611175.1). NCBI lineage: Eukaryota > Metazoa > Chordata > Aves > Coraciiformes > Cerylidae > Megaceryle > Megaceryle torquata. The sequence continues at coordinate 114,857 of JANIJG010009834.1, forward strand.
CCCTCCTTCAGATTCATGCTTAAAATGGCAGGTAGGCTGCAGAGCTTGGACAAACTGTCAGTGTGATTCCAGCAACACCTCAGGTTTCACTTTAATAACGCAGCATCCCAAAATGGGACTTGACACATACAGCAAATAAAGCTAAGCTTGACCTCCTTCCATGAAAGATGCAGCAAAATGAAAAAGCCCATCAGGCTTCTCCATGTGACCCATAGCAGAATGAATCATGCACAGGCAGGTTATTGCACACAGCTGAAACAGCGTGAGCACAAAGTGCCTGGGGTGTGTGGTTCAGGTACCCTCTGTCGATCCCCAGCCAACGTACGATTGAGTCCTGGTTGAAACCAACATCCTTATTTTCACATTTGTAAACTCTACATTACAAAAGTACTTTCTTACATCATAGATAACTTGGAAATTAGTCCATGCTTGTACCAGCCATGAAAAAAATGCAGTGACAGTATGGATTTATAATGCCCCATCTTGTTTGTGAAAGAAAACAATGCCACTGGTTTTTGGAGGCTGCAGAATACTGGCACAAGTATCTCATATACATTGTGGGTATCTATATGCATGACTTGGTCTTTCTGTGATAACTGCTGCTGCAGTCTTTTAAGGATCTGGGCTGTTCAAATGAGTGATGATGATGCTTTCTAAAGCACTGGAAAGAGCAGAATCTTGTATTGCCGTACAATCCTGGAGGCCATAAGAAGACATAGTGCTGGCATGACATGCAAGAGCATGTGCAGCTCTCTGGAGCCCCCAGCTGAAGAGGTGCCATTCTTCAGAATGCTTCAAGCAAAAGAGATGCTTCATCCTTTCTCCTCCACCCCCCACCCTCCCCTGGACAGCTTGCAATCCAGATCAAAGCATTTTGTTGTCCACTGCAGGAAGCAGGGCTTTGAAGAGTGAATAGCTAGGTTGAGAGGTGGAGGGTGAGAGCACAGTGGGAAAGAATTGGATCAGGGCACTAGAAATGGGTCTGGGAAACGGGATTTAAATCACATTCTGACTCATTCAGGAAAATTAGCGAGGCTTCAGCTTAGCAGTGATTTCTGTGCAGGGAGTATGCTGGGGCTCATCTGGGGATATTTGTTATCTTCTTACAGGATTTGACACCAGCATACTACCAATCTGTAAGGACTCCTTAGGCTGGATGTTCAACAAACTTGACATGAACTATGACCTGCTGCTGGATCCCTCAGAGATCAGTGCCATTTATCTGGATAAGTACGAGCCATGCGTCAAGCCTCTCTTCAACTCTTGCGACTCCTTCAAAGATGGAAAGCTTTCAAACAACGAGTGGTGTTACTGCTTCCAGAAGCCGGGTGGTGAGTTGTGCAGTTTGCACTACAAAGAGAAGTTGTTTGGGTCTTGTCTGCATTTCAGGTTTGATTGACCTGCTTATAGAGATAGTTTGGTAATTGGCAGCTAGCTGACTTTAAAAGCTCTTCATCTGCAGCACCGGTGCAAAAGGGCATCTTGTAACAATGTTTGATGTCACAGATGATCTATATTAATGTCCCTTGATCATTAAAATAGGCAAAGAAGTAGTAAGTGCCAGTGCACACGGTCTAGAAATAAGCGCTACTACCAATAGAAAGATCAAGAACTTACCTTTTTATTAATGCTGAAATTAGTCACTTAACAAATCATAAATTAGAGAGCTGGCATCATGTCAGTTTGGTGAAAGGAGAGGAAAAATGGTTTAACAATGAAAATGGCCCCCAAACACTATTCTCAACTATAGGGTGGTGCTTTTTTTTTTTTTTTTTTAATTAGTGGAGCTAATGACATGAATTTGTTTTGCAGTGCAGTACAGTACCAGCATATGGGTTTCTTTCGCTCCCAGGTGTACAGTAGGCTACATTTCATGTCAGTAGTGAAGCCAGTCATTACAGAGTCTGTCCCGTACCATCTGGAAACTGATTCTCGTACATTATATTTTAGGTCTTCCTTGCCAGAATGAAATGAATAGAATTCAAAAGCTAAGTAGAGGGAAGAGTCTGTTGGGTAAGTTCGATTACTTGCTATTCATTTACTCAACTAATTAAAGCTTCTGTGATTATTGTAACTTTATATGCAGTAATGGTTTTTCAATCAGAGACTAATGTTTTGAGTCAGGAATATGCACTGTGGAGTGTAGGCCTGACACTATGAAATTAAACAAATAATGAGATAGCAACATACAGAACAGGTGTCAGCATGGCAACGCATTCAGAGCTAATTTACAGCTCTCTAGAAATGCAAAGCCATGTCTACACAGAGCTTAATACTACACAGAGCCTTTATCACCTCATAGGTCAGAATAAGTACAGAGGCTGCTTGGTACTCAAGCCTCCCATTTTTGAAGAGTGATTGAAGGTGCCACAGGTCATAGCCAATGTGTTCACCTCCTCTCTCAGTTTTGGTGCAATGGATTAATTCCTTGGGGTTCAGGTTGGCCTAATCATACTTTAAAAATATTTCAAAATAGTCTGCGTATATGGAAGCAGGAATTCATAACACACCGGGGTTAAGGCAGCCCTGCAGGATGCTCCATGCTGTAAGATGTGATAAAGCCTGTCCCTCTCTCTCTAATGACTACTGGGAGCTTGAATTAATTCATAACTTACACTGCTCTGATGGATATCTAAAATTAGGTGCAATAAATCCCCATATGGCATTTTCCCATTTAATTGCTACAATTTCAGGTAAAATTTAAGGTAAGTAATTTCATACTCTAAAATCACAGAATGTTACATAGCCCAGCATTTATGTTGTCGTATCTTATTGAAATGTCTGTCCTAGCACGTTTGTAGCCAAATCACACGAGGAATACAGTACAGATTAAAGTCTCTACTTACAGAAAGCTCTGCATTTCATCCTTGAAGAGTCTGCGTTACCTCAGACCCATCATTGAGAACTCGTGTCAGATTATCACAGCATCACTAACTGCAGCACAGAGCATACATGTCAGCTCTGCTGCAGTGCTGCTGAGGTTTGCTCTGATGTTTGTAGACACTCATTATCTGACCCTACAAACCCTGTCTGACCCTGACAAACCCTGGCAGTCCCAGGTGCCGCTTCCATTTGGGGACTCAGGGTCAGGTAACTTATGAACAATCCCAGCCTGAGGTTTTTAGGAAAAATTTCTTTCCTATTCTATAAATAAAAATAAACATTCCCAAAGGCCACAGGGACTATGGTTTAGTTCCATCATCCTTTCATAGCAAGTTCACATAAAGATTAAGATGTTCCAGAGTTACAGCTCCTGCTGTTTGTTCATAGCTGTGGGAGCAAAGGGAGGATTGATTGCTCAGTTGTATGTGTGCTCCATTCAGTAAATATTTGCCATTTGTGTTCGGATGCATGTTTGTGGCAGAGGAAGTCACAGGGTTCTCTATCTCAGGGGTGCCGTGATTTTCAAAGCCACCTGAAAGAATAAGAAGCCCAGTTCTTAATAGATAGCTTTGGCTATCCCATATTTATTTTATGCTTTGCTGTTATTTGCTATATGCAATAAATGTCATCTAGGCTGAAACATAAGTGTTTTGTTCCAGCGTGCAGGGAAAAATGATGGCTATATTGCAGGTAGTACAACATGCAGGCAATTGTAGCACATGTCACTGGGATCTGATCACAATAGCAGGAGTAAAATGGCAAAGTAAAAGCCGTAAGAATGGCCCCTTACTACAAATAACTTCTAGTCAACTGTATTAAAAATATGAAGGATGAAAGTAGCTAAGCTCAACAAATCAAGAAGTGTCAGGCATAGGTTGTTCCACAAGCTAGAAAATTATAATATAGAGAGGAGCTCTTTGCTTCACCTACCTTGAAAGTCTGCCTGCATAATGGCACCTGTCTGTGAGATTTTAATCTGATCTCTTAGCTATTTATACAGCGGAAAACATTGTCTTTTCTCTTCACTGACTGAAAAATCATGCAAATGGAAACCAAACCATACACATGACAAAAGATATGCTTGTCGCAGCAATAAAGATTGAAAAGGGAGATTAATATTTTCAGAGAAACTAGCCTTTAATTATTCTCTTTCCATCTCTATACCTGCCATATAGAGCACAGCATTTGCAGGCTGGGCAGTAAGAGTGAAGAAATGCATGAAGAAGATTTCTGTTAACTTGTATCCATTGATAAAAAATGATGACTTTTGATATTTTGTTCCCTATATATTTTTCAAAACTCATGACAGTTGCAACAAAGTACTTCAAAGCCATTACTATTAGATATGTTGAATTTGGAGGCTTTCAAATAGAGTCTAGCATCCCAGGGGACTGAATTAAAAAGTAAACAGCACTATTCATCTTTTCCTACCAGATTTATCTAGAGTACAATTAACTGTAGAGAGTGTACTTTTAGAGCATACAACTGTGCAGCCTGATAATGCTTCTCCCACATCACTAAGGTAATAAATTTCTGCTCCCGTCACTATTTTCTTCTGTATCAGCCCTGTGAATTCAACTAATATAAAAGCTAATGCAAGGAGCTGTGTGCTGGCTAGCACTTAATTCTGTCAGGCTTTTTACCTGTGTGCTTCTCTATCTTTAGCATATAATTATTCTCCCTATGTCCTCTGAGGAAGGGGAGTATTATATAGATAAGAAAATGATGCCAAAAAAAAAAAAAAAAAAAGAGAGAGAGATACAGGTCTGGATCCATAAAGAGGATATAGATGCAATACTGCTGTTCAAGTTTGTGTGGAATAATTAAATACTCCGTGGGACAAAGAGAGATGGGGAAAAGTTGATTCACTAGCCTGAGGCAGTTCAGTGGGGAGTAGCTAGCATTTTGTAGTGCTTAATAGTAAAGCTGGTCCACCGGTGGTCCTCTCGCACCATCTGTGCAAGAACCTCTGGAGACGAAAACTCCTTTCTGCTTCCAAAGTCTGCAGATGTTCTCTGATACTGAACCAAATTGTGGGGTGAAATATTCCCACTTAGTGGGCTGTCTGGATGCCACGCTCCAGAATAACAGAGCCTATAGCCAGAGGTTATTTCTAATGAACTCAGGGGCTGATTTGTGTAGGATTTACAGGACAAATCATCACACTGTACAACACTTGTGCCTAGTGTCTCTCTATGCTCACCAGATTATCACCTGCACCTGACACTATGCAGAGAACCTGCTGCAATCTTCCCCACGGTGGCTGGCAAATATTGTGGCATTAGTGTGCATAGCTAAATAGTTAAAGCTCCAGTGTTACATACAAATTGGCACAAATTTCCCATGCAGAAGGAAACGTACCTTCTACTCTTCACTGTAACCTAAAGTGTGAATCCTTTCCACACACATTTATGTTGGCAGTTAGCCTGGGCCATAATTTATTTTTAAAACTGTGGCTTTTCCAGGCAGAATGAAACATTTTAATACCTTTCAAGAAACACAATGAAACTACTCAAAAAGGCCTGTTTCAAAGAAGGGAAAGGAAGAGGGATAGAGTGGGACAGTTTAAAATACAGAGACTGTTCTCTGCTCACCCTGTAATGTTGCTGAGGTTCCCCCTCTGATTCTTTTCTGGAGCCAGATGCTCTGATGTAACAGGGGAGTTCTAGTACAGCTATGGGTACAGCTATGCTGGTTTACACCAGCTCAAAATTGGCACCTGAGCACTTCTCCCAAGTTTGTGTATAGTCTGATAAACACCTGGAGTGCTTAACAGAGAGAGAGCATGAGCATAAATATTAAAAAAAATCTTTCTTGATTAATATTGGAATTAAGGGTTGAAGAGTGAGCATTAACTTACAAAAAGCCTGTGAAGACAAATACATACATGTGGTTATTAGAACCACTTTTTTTTACAAATTGTGAAAATGAGTCCTTGGTAGTCATCAGTATGCTTACGTCGGTATGCGAACGCAATGGTGGTACCTATAAGCAAACCTGCCATAAGGTCACGCTCTGAAATTGTTTAAAATGCTCTCATTCATGGATGTGGTCTCCCAAACTGATCTGATACACAAAAGATTTTTGTACGTGTTCAAAGGTTTTTGTTCTCATCTTCCAGACCTACATTAGTGCCGTTCAAACATTAGACAAGAACTGCAGTACAATGAGTTTGGAAATTCAAGGATTCACTTTATATAGAAGTGTGTGTGTATGAGATTGACTGACTTCCACTTTTATGCTTTTATATAGGAAATTTCATGTCATTTGGGCAGCACCTTCTCATTCATTTTTTCTGTAAGAAATGTAGTGGAAATAGCCCCTTTGACACATGGAACTGTCTGATGAGACGCTATACACATGGAGCTAGTTAAAAAACTTACTTCATGACCAATAAATCACTGGTATCTTTGACAAAAGAGAAAAACACTTTCTCAAAAATCATTTAAGACAAGAAATTTGGGGGCAAGGGTGGTTTTCTGCCATGTTTCAAATTGAAGCTGTTGGCAAAGAAGGGAAAATGACTGTACTGACCTCCCTTGGGAATAAAGCTAACTCATCTCGATACATTTGCTGCATTTGCTGAAAACGGTGGGAACAATAAAACAAGTTTCTCCTGAGAGCTTCCTTGTCTACAGGAGCCAGAATAAACCACACTCAACGAGGCTGAACTATATTGGTTTTACTGTCAGACGAATCTTGAGCCTCAAATCCAAATACTTAGTGACTTCAAATCCTGTTGCCCTCTGTAAAGTTTATGAATTTTATACATGGGAACTCTCAGTAAGTCGGAAGTTGTGCTTGAGATTAATATGAATAGCAAGCAGATGGCAGATACCTTCCAGGGATAATTACAGTGTTATGGAAAGACTTATATGATCAACACTGAAGGAGTGCAAATGGAAAGGAAATGCAGAATTAATGAAATTGGGGTAATAATCCAGTTGGAAAGAAAAGTTTAAAACCGGGAGTTAAATCTGAAAAGGGCTTCGGGGGAATATTAATCATTCAGGGAGAGACGGCGTCTATCTCTAGTACCATATACCACCACCCTCCACGTGCTATATATGCACAAACATTTATGCACTGTGCAGTGACCAGGGTGGTGGCTGAAAATAGTTACTCATATGTAATTTCTGCTCCCTTTTAGGCACCGCATAATCAGATGTATTTTCTTGCCAACATTGTGACGATCTTTCTGGAAATAAGTGACAAGTTCATACTACTCTGTATATCTGCTTGTTCCTACAGAGTCTTACATTCCTGGTTATTCCTTGTCTTTTATTCAGGTGCTTTCATCCCACGGTGCAATGAAGAAGGTTATTACAAAGCCACTCAGTGCCATGGCAGTACAGGACAGTGCTGGTGTGTTGATAAGTACGGGAATGAGATAGCTGGCTCAAGAAAGCAAGGAACGGTTAGTTGTGGTGAGTAATGATGTGCCTTCCTCAGACAACAAAGGAATTAACACTGTCGTAAGCCCTGTCATTGCTGTACGATGGAGCTCGATAACAAAAGTGACAACAGGGAAATACGACTACCAGTGTTCAAGGTGCTCCTGTATTTTCCTATTCAGACTATAAATGGGGCCCTTATGTATGTATCAGTCCTTTGGACTTTGGGGGAGGGGAGTGGTTGCAGCAGAAGTTAACAGGCAACAAGCAGTGATAAGAAGATATTCTTGCCACCAATCTGGAAAATGTAGTAATTGATATGAAAATTAAACTATGGGATTGCTATGTATGGTTATTAAGTATATTGTTCTGTATACTCTGGAATACACATTTACTGGGACTTCATGAATAATGTCTTTCCAGATGAAGGAAGGCCTAAATGTGTAAGATGTTATAAATTAACAACCAGACCCAACAGAATTGCTGACAGGACAATATTAGTAGATACATGAAATCACCAATTAGAGCTTATACCTAGGCAAGCAAGATTTCAGCTGTATTCCGAGTTCTTCAGTGATGGTTGTGGATGCAGCTTTCCTCTCTGAGAAAGAACAGAAAAAGCGGACACCTCAAAGGTCTGAGATGCCCAGAATCACATCACAGATTAGGTTCAATAGCTACATTTGCAGAGCGTGGTTTATGCACTCAAATAAAATCAATATTTGTGGAATATTTTTAGCCAGGTTTACAGAGTTGTGATGGAAGTATTTACAAATGAGTAATGATTTTCTGACCTGTGTACATGTGAACTGAGACTCTCCAGACAAGTCTCTAGGAGGCGAGCAATGCATACTTTTTTATTCAAGTAAATTTTTCAGAGTAAATTGATACATATTTATCCCAGTCCAGGATGAAAATTGAAATTTAGAGTTTATTTCATGAATAGCTGAAGCAATGTATTTAAAATGTAACATTGCAAATGACAGTGGCTTGACTGACAGGGAAGTGATGAATGAGGGACTTGTCACATGAGGGAATGACCTTTCTTGCTCACCTCTTTCAGAAGAAGAGCAAGAAACTTCAGGGGATTTTGGCAGTGGTGCATCTGTTGTATTGTTGGATGATTTGGAAGAGGAACCTGAAGTAGCAAAAAAAGACAAAGAAGGGAAACTGAAGATTCATGTAAGAGCAGCTAATGAAGATGATGAAGATGAAGATGATGATAAGGATGATGAAATTGGTTATATATGGTAGTGCCCATCATAATGAGGACTTAAGTTTTGCACAATATTGCAAGTCACATCATATCTCTGCAATTGTATCTGAGAGTACCTGGCACAAATATTCCCTCTCTACTGAGTTTAATTTTCTATAGTCTATTTAATTTGGAAGACAACTTTTTTTCCCAGCAAGGACTTTTCAGAGTACAGCTTTTGTTCAGTTGGTTTGGAGGATTTTTGTTCTATCCACAGGGGCAATGAATTTTGTTTCAGAAACATTTCATGTCTTAATCCTCACTTGAACAGCTTATAAAATATATCCTGTGAAAGAAGAATCACAAACAGGGCTCAACAAACCAATACAAGGTGTAGAAGCCCTTCTCATGTTAGAGACTGTCTGTCATAAATTGTTACCTGGATCGTATCAGACACAGTTATTTTTCTTTCCATGAAGAAGGAAAAGTAGGTGCCTCATTTTCTAGTCCATATTTGTTACATTCCAGTAAAGAGTAAGTCTCTTCGGATAGTGGCTTCTGTCTGTATAGCACCAGGGGTCTAAACCAGAAAAAAACCCAGGATTTTCTCTTCCTTAGATTCTCTGAGAATGAGTCCAGCAGGCTTAGTCCAGCACACACTGAAGGCGGAGCTCCCACCAGAGCGTAGATCTGCTCACTGACACTGTTTATTTGTTTAAGGAAAACGGCCTTGCTCTTAAGAGGTGCTGAGAACCTGCAGCTACCATGGACCAAGCCCTACAGGCAGGGAACAAGAGTCCATCTGCCTTTCAAAATGTTTTGTGAATTTATAGCATCATAACCACCTCCAGAGCTGTTCCTCAGCTTCTCTCTGAACTTGTTTGCACTAAGGGTGGCCCTTCGTTCAGGCAGCCTCTGCTTCCTGCTCACATACTACGGATCTGTTCTTCATTTACTCTTAGAAATCCCTCATTCCAAAGTTACAAAGCATCAAAAGTAATAAGGTGTCATTTCTTTAATTTAAAAACTTAATTTGGGGGGGGGCTTTTCCAAACCACAACTTTAGGTGGTCATATTTCAAAAGCATTAACCCCTTTGCTCAGTGTGATGAGCTACACACTTGTAATACACACACGTAAAAGCAAATAGTATTAAACTACAATCTGTGATTCCCTCAGCATCTCCCCTATTTTTATAGCTCTTTGATTGTATCACAGCATATTGACATTAAATTATTTGCTGTGTCCTCTCCTGTTACAGCTCTTTGATGCAGTAATTTACTGTAGTGACCTTTTATTATTTTTACTGTTTTCAGAATCGGTAAGAGGTACCTTAACCCCTTTTAACTCTTGCATTAGAATGCAGGTATTTCAGCAGTGCCTGTGATTTGTCTGTGAGTTATTTTGCAGAAAGAAAAATGTGCTTATTACACTGAAAACTAATTAGATTATTGTTTTGTTTTTTTCCTTTGAGTTACTGTTGGATATAGAAGGGGAACAAGTATGGAGTTAAAACATGGCTGGTTACCTATTCACCCCAAATCAGGAAAATACCACATTGGTTGGCAGAAGGAACAATTTTTAGGGGCACTGTGAGCTGTGGTCCTCAACTCTCTCCAAAGCTAATGCCCCTGTCTCCCCTGTGTAGGACCTCTGCTTTCAGACAGGATCAGAAGAGCAATACAGAAAAGGAACTCCCTTCAGACACCATGTGTTGCAGGGGCTCAGTTGTTTTCTTCTCTTTCATTTCCTATTTATCTAGATCAGTGACCCAAGGACAAAGAGCAAGACTTGCATAATTGTTATTAATGCAGAAGGATGTGTAAAATCGTGAAGGAATTTGTTGTGTGTTGTTTCGTGTCCCCGCATCCTCCCAAAAATCTGCCATCACAGTCATTTGCAAAAGGCTTGCAATCTGCCCTGCCTCTGATCGCTTTGGTTTTCCTACAGATTTTGAAAATTTATTTTAAAATCATTGTCCCTGAGCTACACAGAACACACACGTTTTTTTTCTATTTGCTTTTCAAAGAAAACAATGCTGACTTGCAAGAGGAACATATAGAACCAGCATTTCTGTTTCCCTAAATAGTATCATTTTGTGAGAAGCAATTGAACACCATCAGTAGTGTGTTTCTCAGACATCGTGGCTGGTTTTCTTCTGGTATTTTATTAATTTCACCCGTACTTTCTGGTTCTAGTTCAGCTGTCCTTTGCAGCACCTGCCTGAGGCACAGAGTTGCCATTTCATGCTGACATAGAACTGAGGTCCACAATCAGTAGTTACACTTATCCTTCTGACTGGACCCATTCTCCACACTGATTTTTTTTCTGCATTCATGTGTCCCTTTGCAGCAGCTTATCCTAGAACGAGTCCTTACTTCAGAGGCCACATAGCAAATCTCTTATCTTGCCCATCACCTCACCAGGGTAAAGCCAGCAAGTCCTTGCAGGCAGCTCTGGGGTCCAGCCTTGCAGCCTTTCTGTGTCATGTGCAAACATGCCAAATAGTTAAATAGAGGCTGTTAAACTGAGCCGTTAAAAGTGAATGTTGTCGTCCTTCAGTTTACATGAGCAGAGATGCCACCACTGTCTATTTCTCAACACCACCGATCCTCTCCGAGCTGTAATCTCTCACATGCAACTATTCCAAAGCAGAGATGGCAGGTTTTATATCTTTCTCTTGAACTATAAAACAATTACTGTCAGACCTGCTGTGGGTCCTAATCAAATGGCTCTGTGCCCAGCGTAGTCAGGAAAGAGGGCAGGTGCCTTGACTGGTTTGGCTGAGCCCTGGTAGCACATTTCCTTTCACATAGATTCACACGCACACACGTGCCTATTTGAAGCCCAGATTAATTCCTGGCCTGGGTTCAGGAAGACACCCATAGCCAGGCAATCATTTGGTCACCTGCTTCAGTTCAAACATTCTTCTGAATCAGGGACAAAATTGGAAAAACAGCATTTTATTCCCTTGTTCAGTTGGTTAGGAGTACAAGAGGTTTCAAGGAGTTGAATCAGATGGTGTCACAGCCTGGTCAGGAGCAGGGCAGCCAGGTTGCCATGCTTGGGAGGGCAGCTCAGACTATGGATGGCTTTAGGAGCAAGTTCCCAAACATCACAAAGTTATTTAGCAAAGCCCTTTTGTGAGCCACTGGCATACTCCAGTGGTTGGGGAAATCGGCAGCCTATATATACATGTGTGTATATAAATGTGTATCTGTAGATATACATTTATACACATATATGTGTGTGTTATACATGTGTGTCCAGTTTGGGAAGATGCAGTAACAAATTATTTCTTTAAAAGAAACCAGCAATTCAACCAAGAACCAGTGCTTTTGCAGATCACGCCCCTTCCAGTCTTCACTCTTTATAAAGGATTTAATTTGCTTCCAGCTTAATTTAATGCCTTTTTTTTTTTTTTCTTCTTTTTTTTTTTTCCTAAAGCAAGGCTTCATCTGCATTAAGTCACTGACCTTCCAAATGTTTTTCTCATTGTGAAACATTGAATCAGAGCTGTCCCATTCTTTTAGAGATGCAAACCAATTTTTAATCTCATTTTCTTTTCATATTAGAGACTATGAAATACTGTTAGGCATTGCTTTTTGTTTCAAGGTGTCCTTTCAACTACTGTGGTTAAATCAAAATGTCCTTGAGTTCAGATATCAGCACAGTTGGGTTTTTTGGGTCTTTACTGGCCTTTGCTGTGAAGACAAAGAATCCTTTTCCTTTTCTTTGCCTTTTTTTAAGCTATTCTGTACTATTATTTTAAATCATTTGAAGTGTTTATTTAATATTTATTCTACAGTTTATATTGAAAATGTAAAGTTTATATTTAAAACAACACTGTTAGTGAATGCTTCTCTTTGCCTCTCCTGCCTAGTCTGTTAGTCTCAGTGTACATTTCTGGCATGGGAATATTTTGATATTAGGAGTTTTGTAGCATTTTTTCCCCCTCAAGCAGCAGATGACATAGATCTAAGGTCACCACTTGCTACAAACCACCAGATCGCTCAAGCTTAGCTTCCTACATTTGTTGGCCTGTATTGCAGTCCCTTCTGTATGCCATTCTGGTTCCTTTAATACATAGACTGCTTTGTACAGTTACTATACATCAACAGGCCCTTTCTACAGTAGGTGGGTTTTGGTCTTTTTATACTTTTCTCAATGCTGTTGATGTCTGTTACTGTTAAACGTGTAGATCTGTAAGGAAAGATCCAAATATTACGTGTTTCAGTTTGATGTCCCTACTGTAGATGGATGTAGACTATCATAGTAAGTAGAATTGCATAGTGAATTCTGAATGCTTTTTCCATAAGGAGTTAAGTGGAATGTGAGCATTTTGCTATCTTTGGTTAACTGTAAATGCTTAACTGTAGTCTGAAATAGTTGCATTTTTGTCTGTCTCAATAAATTTTAATTTGTCTGCGATTCCTTACTGCCTGTCCTGAATTTTATTAAACTTTGAGGATCAAAAGTACTGCAGTACCTTGAGTCAACATTTAATCATGCATGGACATGTATTTGGGTTATACTGCTGTTCAATGACAGCTGTAATCTGTGATATTAATGTAAGGGCTCTAGAAAGCTGCCTTTTAAAAGCAGAAGAGAAACCAAAATGAAAGTAATAACTATACCAAAGTCAGAAGTTTTCCAATTACATTAAAACTGATTTTTAAGGACCTAGCAGAGCCAGGGTGGGGAGGAGCTTTCCATTTTATTTCCTCCCCAGACTGCAAATTGTGATGTTTTTATGTCTCTTCTGAAGGTATCCAGGGCAATTCTGCGAACAGACACATTCTACAGTGGCCGTTATCTACAGTATAAATGAAGATAAAATAATACTGAATACGATTGGTGCGAAGCCATGCTTACTTAGAAATACATAGTATTATTAAATTAGCACTCCTCTGTAATATCATTAACTAATTTAAACATCCAACATTATTACAGTGCTAATTACAGAGCTTAAAATGTTATTTCATCATCTTACCTCTGTATGTGCAATATCAAAGTATCCCATGAAAGCATGAAGCCTATTTTCAAGCATTTGTGGAACTATCATCTCACCAGGTAATACATTTATAACTTGTACACCATTGGCTGAGTTCTGTCATCTAGTGTCAGAAGATGCCTTAACTTGACTTAAATTGTCTGCTGAATTGACAGTTAAATTGACTGCATCCACTAGTATAGTTTTACTGGGGGTACTACACATTACTTCCACTATATTGCCTTACCTGACACTGAGAACAAATGGGATTTCCCTTTCCAAAACCACTCTGAGACTCTTTGAAGTGTTTCAACTTTCATAGTTAAGTGATCCAGCTGTGCCAGATGTCATCTCCTGTGGCACTGAGGGTTGGAAGGCAAGCAAAGCCAAAGCTTGAGAATGTGAGTTCAAAATGAGATTTCAATTGTTGGGAAGGTTTAATAATTGGCATTTTATTTTTTTTAATATCACTTCTAGATTCAAAATTGCATGTATCTTACAAGCTTTGTTTTGTATCACACATCACAGCAATGTGTACACACACCCCTTTTGTTCTATATACAAATGTGTGTGTATACATGAGATCATAATGTGTACACATACACACAGAGTATGTAAATACATATATTAAAAAATCCCCTATATATTAACATATACATGTATATATGTAGACACTAGCATTATGATCGCCATAGCATTCTGATCACCTGCCCTGAGAAGTGTCAATCAAGGCCAAAAAGTACCAGAGTATTTGTGGGGAAGGCTTACAGTGTGCACAGGGACTGACACACACGCCCCCCCCCCAGCCCAGCCGGCAGCATCGCTGCCATCTCTGAGGAGCTGCTGTGCAGAAAATTGGCAGGTCCCTCCCAATACCACCGTACTGCTGTGGTCACTACTGTCTTTGGACTCCTGTTTTGGGACATCCACTTGTGCAAATTACTTCCGTGCCTCACACTAGCTTAAGCTAGTGGTTTTCTTCTAATCTATATGGCTAATCTCCTCTGGAACAGCTTATACTGGGTTAAATGCTGTGAATTGGTACTTTGAGTTCACACATTAACATACTCATAGTAGATTATTATGTCCCACCTGTCATGTCCTGACAAGCTGCACTGCTTTATCTTGTCTATGATTCTGTCCATTTTGGATGAGGCTCTTGGACTAATTTTCTTTAACTCCCTGTCCAGCGATACAGCTTTTGCTTCCCTGGCGATACCGAAGCATGTCTGCAGCTGAAATGTTATTCAGCAAAGAAAAAAGGTCAGTTTGGGCTTCAGGTAAAATGATCAGCAGGGACGGTTCTTACCTGGAGGACAGCAGAGTCCATCCGTACCCAAACATACTTTGCGTCTTTGGTAAAATCTGCCAGACCAGTCAGTACCACACTGCATGGAAAGAGATGCACATTATAAAGATAAAAGATTTACCATTTACAAGGAAATACCTCCCCCCACGCCCCCATTTTCCAATACATAAATATTTTCCTTTTCTTACTGATACTATTTTGCTAATGACTACACTGTGAAACCTCCCCGGTGAGATGTATGCATACACATCTCGCACACAGAGCATCTTTTATTTTCTCGCGTGCAAAATTTTCTGTTGAGATCCACGCTAGCTATTAAACAGTAGCATTACAGCCCTCCTTAAATACTGACAGTCAAGGGGTGAGATATTAAAAACATTGCAACAGCTTTGCACACTATACAACTTTTTTAATAGAGTAAAAAGAGGCAGAGCACTATTAATAAGCAGGTTTTGTGCTGCCTTGGAAATAGAAAATAAATAAATAAATAGATCCAATGGAAACAAATAGATTTGGGTGAGCTGTGAATAGGAGGGACAGATCCATTGAGCGTGGCCAGAGCCATCTTACCTGATGGTTTCAGGACAGAGCCTCCTTTTCGTCAGTGGACAGTTCCCACTGACTTGAGCAGTTCAGGATCAGCCCATAACCCACAAACTGCAGAAGCAGGTTCCTGATCCAAGCTGGTCTGATCCTGTCCCCTGTGTACAATATCAAGTAACTGCTTGAAATGAATCCCCTAAAACTAGGATTTAAAAACAAAACAACAACAAGGACACAAACAAACAAAAAAAAACCCCCACTCTCCAAGAGGAAGGGAAGAGCAAGGCTGGAAGCAAATGCAGATTTCACCAGCACTATATCAGCCCAGTAATGAGGCTGAGGTAAGTGAAAAAGCTCTAATATGTGCATTTAATGGCTATGCAGTCACCCTGTCAGCTGTAGCTGTGCAAGAAACCCCTCTGGTGACAATAGATTTAGAAAGAAATACAGTGTCTAGCGGCTACTGGGCTTGAGCATCAACTCCTTTCACAGAGCACTATAAACTCTCACAGTTCCACACTAAAGGGTTGGGCAGGGAGAGAGAGCTTGTAAAGAAAACCTAAAATGCAGGGTGTTTGCCAGGTAGTAACTAACTGCCTTTTTTTCATCTATAGTTAATAAAAAAATCATTGCTGGCACATGACTCTACTTCCATTCCCAGCCAATATATTTGCAATCTGGCCTTGAAACGTGGGACAATTGACCCCAGAGCATATTGTTAGAGGAAAGGTCCAGAAGCACATTGGTTTATGCTTTGAAAACTTACTACCTCTGAAATGATTTGCAGGTTTTTGACACTGATTTTTCTATGTTGAATATCACAAATCCAGTTAATGCCAGTTCAGGTAAGAGTATGAATGAGCAGGAACATACAGACACAGCTTTGCTCCATTGCCTGTGATGGAGCAATTTATCACAACAGGCAAGGAATTGACCTAACTACTAGCCTGAAGTGAAATTAAATACAACTGAGCCTGTAACAAGATGTAGATTTTTTTCACAGATAAATGTAGGCTATTGAAAGACTTTGGGTTACAAGGGCTATTAGAGCAGCTCAGTTTTGCCATTGCTTTTGGTATGAGTGACGTAAGAATCCAACACCTACGAGCTTTGTTAGGTGTTAGTGACACTAGTGCTACAATAGCTGCTGCTATAGCAAGAGGAGACAGGATGCAAATAAATACATCTGCTAAACTCCTCCCTTGTTGTTTAGCTTTGAAAGGTGAGCACTGTCCAGTTACACAGAAGGAATTACCACAGATTTATTTTGGCAAGCAAGCACAATTTGGCTTAGCTGCCTGTAGTGGTAGAGGCAACCATCAGGCTGGGTGTTAAACTACCCAAAATAACACTGATATCCTCTCAGAGAAGGGCTGTCAGCCCATCTGGTCTCCAGCCCAGTTTCCATCCTGAGTTGAAATCATTCTCTCTTAACTGACCCTTCTGTAGGGTTTGGGGATTTTTATTTATTTATTTATTTCTCTTTTATTATTAATGTTTTATTTTGTCCCCCAAGCCTGTGAGTTAATTAAGTTTTAACAATGAGCTATATCACTGTAGAACAGGGTATCTGATTGCTCATCTCTTTTACATAATTGATTAATTAATAACCTTGCTAATTGAGTCTCATGAACTCCTCTGTTAAACTGGAGCAAGGCTGTGTCCCAAATCATCACTTGTAGGTTAATATTGAAATTGGGACATTTTGGCTTCTCCATCTCCCCCAGGCTCTGTGGTGCAAGTCAGGGTACAGCATTAACTTACCAGGGCTCCTGAGCTGCTGTAGCAATGCAGAATTTAGTGGGAGGACCTTGGTTTCACCTGTACCCCAAAATTTCAAAAGTTCCCCCCCTCCTTTTTTTTTTCCCTCCTGCACCACTAGCAGCAGCTCCCTGTGTTTGTGAGCTCCAGGGCTGCCTTGCTTTTGCTTTGTCCAGCCATCACTGATGTTGTAAAGAGGGCACAGCCCACAGCCAATTTTAGTTAGCAATATTTTCTAGCACTTTTGGCCGAGCGTGCATGCCAGCACAGCTATAAAATAAAGTGACAAAGGAGCCTTCCCTGCTGCTACCTGAAAACTGCACCGTGAGCTCTTCTCAAAGGCGCTGCACTTGACACGATGAGACCTACAGCTTTTCTTGGGAGCAATCAGAGCTGAAGTAAGGCGTAACGTGATGGATTCAGTGCTGTTAAATGGAAGACTATCCACAGAAATAGCCACTGACAATAGTTTGCATTTTAATGTAATTTCTTCTTATTACCCCAAGACATGGAGCACGATGTATTCCTACCACGTGATAGCATCTGCAAGCCAGCAGCAAGGTGGAGGGGTGCAGGCTTTGCCTTAAACACTCTTCTGAGGATGACTTCCAAACAAGCTGCTATCAGAGTGAGCACCCAATATTTTCCTTCAAATCTGTCCACTAAGGAATTGTTTCCTCAGTCCTAGCCTGTTTGCATCTATCTAGACATAAACTCACAGCAACTTCACCAAATGCTCATGGATTTAGTCCACCCACGGAGGGCAGGTGAGCAGTGACCTTGCTGTTGTGCTCTGAGCAATCAGTTCCAATCACAGGACAAAGCAAACGTATTCTGAAACAGCAAACAAAGGGCTGTCATCCCTCACTTTCATTTTCACAAGTCAAGAGTCACCCAGGAGGCCAGAGTGTAAATCCTCCAGCCCTCATCTATCCCAAATATCTTCCACACTTCTTGGTCCAGCCTCAGTACTGAGCTCTGCCTGCTTTATAACCTCTTCAGCAGTGGCCAAACCACATCCTTAATGCAGGCTGCTGTCCTTGTCCTGCTCACGCTAAAGGGTCTTGACATGGGCTGGTCTTGATGACAACGTAATCCTGAAGATCTGGAAAGGATTTAGAACCTGAAAACAAAGCGATAGGTTAAAATCCTACACAGTGAACAAAAAAAAAAAAAAAAAAAGAAAAAGAAAAACAACCCTGTGTTGATACATCCATCTGCAGAACCAGCTAAGGACAGTGACCATTTATTTCTGAATATCACAAGGATTCCTGAGGTGTTCAGGAAGGAAAGGGGAAAGTGGAGTCAATCAAGAGACAAGAGTTAGCCATCAGAAGCCCTTTCTAAATGGCTAAATTAAGGAAGATAGATTGCATCTTTTTTTTTTTTTTTTTTTTTTCTTCCCCTTCATCTCTCTATAGCAGGGTGAGAAAGGCTGGAGAAATCACTCCTGCAAGGATCCTTCATACATTGGGCTGGTAACATGTCTTACACCCACACTGCTGGTGAAGATTTTGAGTAATGAATCCAGGGGCTGATCCATCGTGCCTGCCATTTCAAAGAGCCCCAATAACCTCGTCTCTTCTTGGTTTTGTCTCTAAGGCTTTTGCAGATTTACTAACACAAGTTTTCCCTGAAGAGGGATCACATTTCAGGCCTGAAATGCTCTGATTATTTACAGTTTGTCACACCGTAATTTATATTTATTGTTTGTGGCTCTTATTTACACGTGTTCATTACTTTCCTATTTTAGTCATTTATCCTGCATGTCCCCCCCCTACTTTTTCAATTATTTCTCATACTCATGGTTTATCAATTATATTGCCAAGATGCATTTAGAGAGCATAATTTGTTTCTAATGCATGATTTTTTGACAGCATGATTTGTTTTCATGTTTGCAGAGAATTTTAAGATGACAGTGACTCTAGGGCAGAGAAAAAAAAAGTTGTGAAGCTTTTTCCTATGGAGACTTCTACTCTTTTGTACATACGTAGTATGCACGTTGCATCAGCAGCACTCACTGACCTGCTTAGTGAGTCCACTTTAGTTCATTTCTTGGGGCAGTTTCCCTCCTCCCATTTAGAAACTCTTAGAAATGCTATGTGCTCCTTCAGTGCTACTCCCCTACCTGCCAGTATTGCTGGGGCACTTTGGAGGCTGATAAAGCAACTTCCGTGGGCTGAAAGGGTCATTGAGACTTGCTGGCCCTGGCAGACCTCAGACATGGTGTTCCCTTTAGAGTAATCATCTTTAATGATGAAGATGAAAGAGCCCTGCCTGCCCATCGCTGGGTTTGGTTGTGAAGCAAATGGATTCTTTTCTAGCAAAGTGCTGTCATGAAGAGGCTCCTTGTTCCAGTGGGGCTGCTAAGTGCTTTCCCTTGGCTCCAGCCTCATTCGCCTCTTTACTTATTAACAGCAGTAAGGTGTTGGCTTTTTTTCCTGATGTCTGGCTTTTGCTTTTGGAGCTTTACAGGCTGTCATTCTCAGGATGGCAAGGCAGGAGGCTCTGCTCTCCAGAGATGAGTTCCAAAAGAGCACAGACTCTCCCACTACCCTACAAAGACATCATCCATCATGCTTTGCTCTAGGACTCGTTACCTGCATGTATTCACTTACAGAGGCAGTCTGGCCTTTCCTATGGATGGTGGCTTTCCAAAAAGCTAAAAGAGATGACAAATACATTTGCTGGCATTTGCTGTCCTAGTAGTCTCTATCCTACATCTGAAGTTTAGCAAGTGTGGAACAGCTACACCACAAACCTCCCCCCACCACACATACACCCCAACCCTTTGTAAGCCATCATAATACACATCCATTGCTTTATACAGCTCCATAAGAGAGCTCAGTGCAGAAGATGTGCTGGAAAACATTTCAGCTGTGTTGCTCCATCATTTGGCCTCCTCTCCATGCTCATTAGCTGCCAGGAATGAGCTCTGGCTCTCCACCATGAAGTCTCTTGTGGTTTCAGCATCCCTTAGGAAATACCCAGCAATATTCAACCTACACTTATTGCATGCAGCTCCAAGCTTTGACAGAGCTAGTCATCCTCCCATTTTAATCTCATCCCACTACCAGAGCGGGATGAAGGAAGAAGAAAGGACTGCTTTGGGTAAGAGGCTCATTTTCAAAGCTGTGGGAGCAAGTCTGCTGGGACACGGCACAGTATATAGAGAAGCACCAGCTCAGTGGTGACTCAGGTTTACAGGAAAGCTTTTCACCCTTGGGTTCTGACGCCCAGCATTCAGCAGAAATTCAGCTGCAATTTCTCTGCTGCAGCCCCAAGACCCATATTCCTCTGTGGTTTGTCACTGAACCCTATGGCCTCAGTGCGTTTTGCTCCTGTGATCCGATTTATTCTCTCCAGCAAGGCTGCAAGGGAGGATTTATGTTAACAAGGTCTAAAGCAACCGTGTCTGACTGTTAGCTGCTGAAAGCAAAGCAGGCTCTGTCTCAGTAAAATCCCCATTAATTGGGCAGGGCTGTACCAGTAACAGGGAGATGTGGCACTTCTCTCCAGACTGATTTTTTTTTTTTTTTTTTTTAAAAAAAGCCAACTAGAGGAGTAGGGGGACTTGGAAGGGTCAGGGGAGGGTGATGCAAGATGTTCACTGAACCATTTTTCATGTCCAGGAAAGGTGAAGGCTGATGGATAAATTTGGTGCCCTCAAAGAAATGGCTGAGACCTTATGTTCTGTTGTCTTGTTTTTCCTTTCTACACCTTTCTGGATGCCATCAGGAAAGTTGGTTACAGTGGTTGTGGTAAAAGGTGAGCTGGGATTAAGGGTGTGTCTTTAAAAGACCAAAAGACCAAATTGGCTCCCACTGCATAGATGTGTGACGTCCTTCACATCACGTCCTCTTCCTCCCTGCCTCTGCTTTGCTCCCTAACAAGCCCTTTTAGTCCCCCAGTGTCAGGACAGGTGGTTCCCAAATACCACTTGTCAGCTTTGCCCAGAAAAGAAGTTCAGGCTGAGTTAGCCCTTCTGGGTTTGCACCTTCAAAAGCTATGCAGCTGCCTTACAAGGTGTGCTTCAAAACTAAACATTTTGTATTTTTTCATCTAAATGCTGCATTCATGGCTTGCGAAACTCATTTTAGGCAGCAATTCATTTCTGAAGGATGAAATTGTCTTTAGAAAAATATATCTAAATATTTGGAGAAGGTAAGAGACTGTAAGAATACATTTCTTAAGGTATTTATGTACAGAAATCAAAGCTTTTCATACTGAATTCAATAAACTAGTTTTATAGGGCTCTAAATTTGGAGCTTGGTATACAAAATTGGGAGTCAGAAGCAAATTTGGTAGGATTTTATATGATTGTGAAACAAAGACCATAATCACTTTTCAGAGGAAAAAAAGCTGTATATATCTTACAGCTTTGTATAATAAAACTACAGATGGGATCTGATTTAATTCCTAGATTGGGTACATTACAAGAATGTTCATTTATTTTAAAAGAAATATAGTCACTCCTTGACCAAGGCTGTAAATCAGTACAGTTCTGCAGAAAACTTGTATCTTCAGGAGATGCAGACCAGGGAGGACCTGACCTGTAATTTTTGTATCAGAAGAAATCACAGGAGATTCACTATCATCCTGCAGAGCTTATAAAAACACTTTGAACCTTTGGTCCTTTTATGTTTTGAGTTAAAACTAAAATTTTTTGAAGGCAAAGCCTGACAGATACCTGCAATTTCCAACAGACTGTTGTGGGAGCTGGGGTATGTCTCTGGGATGCAATGGCAACAAGCTCCATCCTCCAGCATCCTTAGGGTTCTCTGCCACCACAACTGCTTTCCTTAAAATTGATACAAAACCAGCTAAATCAAAAGCATTTCTGTTTTGGCCCAGAAACAGCCAGAGCCATCTCCTACCCTATATGTGCCACATTTGCACTTAGGAGCTCGAGGCACCCAGCTAGCCATGGGCTCAGAGCAGGCTGGGAAACACCAACCTTGACACATAGATGAGTATGGAGAGAGCAAAACAGATCAGTGGGCAAAAGTTTCTGCTTCACCACATCCCCTATTTTCATATGCAAGGCAGAAATTTTATTCATATCCACATTTATTTAGCCCCCATGTGAGTCAGTGGTGATCTGACGTTACCAGGAGCTGATTCACGTCCACCAGCTTCCTTAAGCTACAGAAATTTCAGAGAGGATATTTTTGGCAAACACATGTCCCTGAATTTCCACCACTGCTGTTACAAAAGGGGTCATTCAACACAGGAGTGTTCAAGCTGCAAATGTAACACTGCATTTCTTCAGCTCTGCAAATGATTTGTTTTTTCAGCAAGGTGTCACTGTTTTTACATATACTACCCCCCACCAACTTTCTGCACAGCAAAGTCTTGTTTTTCACCTTCAGTCTGACTTTGTAATCCACGGTTGGTTTCAAATCAGCCATTCCGTGTGGTAATGAATGGATTAACTTTCTGATGAATAGTAGGAAAAATGTTTCCAAATTATCAAAAAATAATTGGAATTAAAATTGTAAATGGTTTCTACAAGGGATGTTTTTGTAATTAGTTGAATCTGTGTGAAGGAAGCTATTATAAATAACAAAAAAAATGTGTTTACCTAATCACTGGGAAAGTGCATATTAGCTCTCTAATTAGAAGTCCCTCATGGCTCTACTACAAACTTTGGACATAAAATAATTTGTTTCATGCTTCCTTTAGCAGGCAAAAGAAACTCCATCAGTTCCATTTCTGCATGTCTACAACTGTGAAAGCAGC
This sequence comes from Megaceryle torquata, assembly GCA_024611175.1. Taxonomy (NCBI): domain Eukaryota; kingdom Metazoa; phylum Chordata; class Aves; order Coraciiformes; family Cerylidae; genus Megaceryle; species Megaceryle torquata. The sequence goes on from JANIJG010009834.1 coordinate 137,676, forward strand.
TGCAAATTTAATTGCCAAACTCACATTCATTTATCTCAGCATGTCCCTGCAACTTCCCAGCACCTCATCTTCATTCTTGCTCCAGAAGAAATCCCTTTTTCTGTTAGCATGAGCTTGGTTTGGCTTTGCTGTAAGTTGTCTTGCAAACCGTTCTCACCTTGAGGAGCAAAGACTTTCCTCTGCCCTGCCTTCTGCACGCAATGAGGGTATCTCAGACAGAAAGGGGTTTCTTTTCAGAGATAATTTCTCATTCTGCACACCCCACATTTCTAACTCCAGCAAAGCATCCCTGCGGCACAGCCTGGAGCCCTCTACCCACACCCCTGGCAGGGATCAGAACAATACCGCATTCCCTGCTTATAGCTACAAGTACTTGTAGGTTTCTACAGCTGTAGCTATGGGATGGGGTGATGAAGCTGTGCTGTTGATGGGAGATAAAAATGAAGCCAACATTTTTGCATCCACAAAACTCAAGTCTAGGTTGAAGTTCTTCAAAACAAACAAACAAATAAATAAATAAGAACAACCACCCAGCAAACAGTTGCAGTACAACACAACATTTCAGGCAAAGGCCAGATAGCTGCTCTGAGTACTCTTGCTCTGTTTCCAAAACTAAGCACATTCCAGTTAAAGCTTCTTTGAAAATAACAATATCATACATATCCAGATGAAACTGCTTCACTACAGCTAGTTCATCTGACTGTGATGTTCACACCTCTCAGAGCCAGGCATGAGCTCTCATTGTTTGAGCCAACAGCATGATGTACTTTATTGCACAAGTGTTTTTCAGCTCTATAGAGTCAATGAGATGTTTCGTGTCAAGCACCTGCCTAAGTGCATCCCTAAATGCAGCCATAGGAAAGTGCTGCAGCTTGGCAGCTCTTGGCTGCATCGGTGCAACCTCCAGGTATGGCGAGAGCCACAAGTTTTGACCCCAAACATCACCACATTTGTTCCTGTCCCAGATATTTTATTTCAGGAAGATAAGAGGGCTTTTGTAGGTCATGCAGAAAGGACAAATGTGTCTTCAGTCAGTTACCAATCACACAGGGCATCATGGGTGAGGCAGCACTTCTGTAAAACTTGCCACTCCTAGGCTGTTCTCCCAAAGATGTCTGGGTATTTAATACAGCAAAGTTAGTATCTGGTGATTAAATCACATTAGAGCAGGCTTTTATAATATGTTTGACCTATTTTGTGAATAGCAAACATGGATTTATCCTTCTCATGCCAAATAGTTGTTTAAAACCTGTTGTGTTAAACCTAGCAAAAATGAAGATTTTATTATGGTTACAGAGATAAATTCATAATATGAGGAGTTGGGATTTTTTTCAGGATCCAGTTAATGTAATGAAAATCCTCTTAAATGGATGAAAACAGGAAACACTATTTAACAAATGAAAACGCCCTTTACTATTTGAAAAGATATGACCTATTTTATCTACTTCAGAAAACCTATCAACTAGATACATTTAGCACATTATCAAATTCTGCAAAGAGAGTTATGCCACATTTCATAGGTAGCCTGACAATTAAAGCTGCTGCTCTGCTGTGATTGCCATAACACCACAGCACAAACATCCACTGAGCTCAAAGATAACTACACGGAAAAGTGCCAATGTCTCTTCTTCTAATATCACCTAGAGGGTAGGTGAGCAGCAGAAGCGTGTGATTGGCGATCATGATTTCTGTTCTCCAGAATCAATTCAATTATTTCAGTTTTTGAGATCAAGATAGGAAAAATATATAGTTTGGGAAATTAAGGTCATAGAAGTTGCTTATCTAAGGCTCACGGAGATTAGCAGCACCCATGGTAACGCAGCTGTTTTCCTTGTCTTCACTCCCTCCTCAGCCTGATCCCCACCACACCTGTCCATGCCAGGACACGGCTCCAGGCTATTTCCCCCCCTCCACGTGTAGCTATTTTGGATGTAGAAGCACAGTTACTTTTCAATGCTATAACACCAACATCACTGGGAAAGCTGCCTGGCTTTGCCCACAAAGGACACAGAAAGTCAGAATCCCTATCCAGTACAGCAGGGAACAGCAACCAACAACCCTGCCCCGGGCACACCAAAGCCAATGTGAGAGGGTTTACTGAGCAGATGCTCCCACTGCCCTGAACCGTGACAGAAGAAATGTCACTGAGGAAGATGCAACTCCATTGCCCTGTAATGGAGAGCTGGCTAGTACCATATGTCTCCTTTTTGCTATTAATTATTTTAGAATGCTTCAGTACATTATTTATCATGGCAATATGGGAAATAGCATTGATCCAGGGAAAAACTTGCTGATAAAGACAGTCCAAACAGCAAAGAAATCAGGAGACAATATTCCAGAGCTGTAAAACCTGTTTTCTCTTTCTGTCAGTGCAAAAGCTCAAAATGTTGATTAATCTTGTTCATTTTCCAAACATTTCCATTAAACTCAGAGCAAGGAGCGACACTGAGAATTAACTAATGCCTTTAGCTCAGTGGCAAACAGAAAGAAGGGGACCAACTTTGCCCCACAACAGCCCCTTGCTGCTGTTCTCCCAAGCACACATAAGGGTACCAAAAGCTGCCCCAGGGCTGGAGAGATGCAACCAATCACCTGGAAGTCATGTCTGAACCCCTGAGTGTTACCATCTAAAATTACTACCTCCTCCTGAAAAAAAATCTTTGAAAAGTACTTTTTTTCACAAATCTTCAATGTCTTTGATAATGGGCACGATGATGCAAACTGTGTGAACCATAAATACCCGATTTTATCCTCTTAATAATGCTGTTGGTTATGGGCAGCAATAGCACATTAGTTCCCAAGAATTGAGGATGTAGGGCTGTTGCCTAAAAAATACACTTGGTACTTTGCAGCTCTGGGGACAGGAGTAGGTGCCCCAAATTACCGGCAATCTGAACAAGTTGCTCAGGCCATTACTTCAACGTCAGAGTCAAACACCATGAAATCAATTTCTGTGCCCAATTTACTGTCAGTGACACCTGCACACATTTTAAAGGGTAATTTGTCATTTTGCTCCTCTTATCACGTTATTTCAAGTCATGGGATCATCAAGTCAAAACTTAGGTTTGATGCTCCACTCCATAGTCCAGAAATGGAAAGTCAAAACACTCTTCCCCCCCAGAGGAGAAGCTACGAGTTATAAATAAAAGTAGACTGAGTAGGTAAATTGCTTGGGTTTTCTGTTACTTTGAGCCCACTCTGTTGTGACCTATTTCCTTATTGTCCCACAACCCCTAGTGGGAAAGGACCATTTCAAGTCCAGGGAAAACGTGATGCTGCACAGCCTATAGATTGTGGGAGATGTGATGTGAACCCTCCGGGTCATTTACCCAGATGCTTATTTAGGCACAACCACAGCCTGAAGCTGTGGGAGCAGTAAATGTGTATGGTAAAGAGTGACAGGGTGATATCCAGTGATTTACTGAGCAATTCAGGATGTAGGGAACATAAAAGGAAAGGAGCATGATGGTAATAAATACAGTCCTGAGACACAAAATGATGGAAACAAACAGTTAAAAGAAAAATTGTATATACATAAACCAAATAAACCCATGGTGCAAACAGAGTGAGACAAGGGAGGGCAGAGCTGAGCAAGTTGTCTGCCAGAGGTAGCAATAGGATGTGGGGCTCCCTTTCAGTACTTAAAGGGGGCCTATAATAAATATGGGGACAATCTTTCTAGCAGGGTCTTTTGCAACAGGACAAGGGGTGATGATTTTAAAGCACAAGAGGGTAGATTTAGATGAGACAGAAGGAAGAAATTTTTTACCATGAGGGTGGTGAGACCCTGGCCCAGGTTGTCAGGAGAGGTGATCTATGCCCCATCTCTGGAAACATTCAAGGTCAGGCTGGATGAGGCTCTGAGCAACCTCATATAATTCCAGATGTCCCTGCTCACTGCAGTGGGGTTGGACTAGATGCCCTTTAAAGGTCCCCTCCAACCCAAACCAGTGATAAGAGGGTGAAGGGCACAAAAGTTAGAGCAGGCTGATGAGCCAATGCAATGCTGAGCCCGTGTAATATTTGCAAGGAGTTGTCACTGAACACCAGAGTGCTGTTTGTGGGGTGCTCACCCATGTTTTCAGTCATTGTGGGAGGAGTATGGAGGAGACTAAGTTTTGTGGGCAGCAACACACTGTAGTCATTACTCAGCTGCAGCCAGAGAAGCCTTATTTACATGCCCCAAACTCAGGCCTCACATTTTTCCCTATCTGAAAGGTGTTTTTTATACCCCAGTTTGCCAACGCTCCCAGAGCAAGGGCCATGGTGCACAGGGGGTGAGAGCACATTGGAACTGGCTGCTGGAAGAGGGGCACAGCCCTATTACATCCCCTGTAGCCAGGACTCAACCTTTCAAGGACCCTCTAGCCCTTGTGGGAGAGATCATCTATCAGCTGGTGGCAAACACTACAGGGACTGCTGTGAGGATGGCCAGGTGCCTTGTCACAACCTTGAAAAGTACATCTGCTGCTTGAAGCAAAATATGTTCCATTGAGGGTTTAAAAAAACATTTTAATGCATGTGAATCACACAGATAAAGTTATACATATATATATATAATAGTTGTTACTCATCATTAAATCTCTTAATAATCAACTGCTAATTAAGTACCACTGCCCTAATAGATTTAACACAAATCCCTTTTTGAGACACTAGAAGTGCAGCCAATAGCATTTATTGACTATGCACGTCACAGGCACTGGAAGGAAAAGGTGCCTTTTCTCCTGCCCCTTCAGAAGCTGTTTGCCAGCAGTATCTGAAAACCAGAAATCAGAATTACTGGAATAATTTGTTATTAGCTAAGTCCTTTTGGCTCTGGATGTGAACATATTTTTTATAGTGATAGAAAGATGGAGATGTCTGGTACCTAGACAGACCATTACAGAGGTGGAAAGAAATCAGTGTTATACCATTAAACACTGAAAAGCTGATTCCCATTTAATGTCTCTTGAAACCTTTGCTGGAACAGCTGTTAACACTGAAATGTACTGTACAATAATGGCTTCCCAACACTCCCCCCTAAAAGAACCAAACAAACCAACAAACAACCAAAACAACTTATATGTCCTTAAAACCCTTGGACGTGGGGTGTCTTTCAGTGGAGTATTACTGAGTGTCATAGCTAGAGGGGCTGGGACCAGTTTATCATTATGTGGGTAGAACCAAAAAACCTGTGTATTCTATACCCCTTATGTCATTGCTCATGGGCCGTTAGCAAATCATTGGTAGCAGCTGCCCAGGACACACCTCACACCCCAGGCTACCACAGACAAGGAAAGAGATCGGGGGAGATGTTAACACCTTCACATCCAGCGGGAGGAGTCCTCTCTGTTAATGCCCATCGATGCCTTGCCACATGACTGATAGATAACTCCCTCCAGGAGTTTAATGGGCAATCAAGGACCCACCGCAGGACTCACAGAATGACATCAACCCATTGTGAGATGCTCCGCCCAGGGGGGAGGAGCCAAGTGCTCCCACCTGGATATAGTCTGGAGTTCAGGACAGCACGAGGGACCCTTGCCCCTGTATTTTCGGGAGGATGGGAGCCCCCGGAGCTTTTGCTACGGGATCACGGCTTCAGCAGGACCACTTCATCTGGACTGCTGTCACCACCCTTAGCTGGCAGAGTGTCGGGTCATATTCGGACTCGTGTGTGGGTTTGTTTTGTTTTTTCTTTGTACTGTTGCATTTCTATTGTTTTGTATTTCTGACTTGAGTCTCTCGCTGGTTTGCTTTTTCAAACCATTACGCTGAGCCTGCAGGAGACCCGCCTGGACCTTAGCCTGCAGCCAAATCTAGGCAAGCCTGCTGTTGAGACCTGCTCTATTTGGCTGTGCTACTGCTTACCATTTACATAGTAAAACTATAAATTCCTTCACTAACAAGAAACAATGTTCCTTACTTTTTTCTTTCTTTCTTTTTTTTTCTTTTTAAATTGTAAATCTTACACTTACTGCAATTTAAAAATTACTTTCAGTTGCTTTCTTGCTGCTATCAATCAGAGATGTACTTCAATTCTGCAGTGCTCTAGGGACTCAGTAGGTTAGAAAAAGAAAATAGGAAAATAGAATGAATATTTTATTTTTATTATTCATTGCAATAGCCAGAAAGCAGTCCCTGAAATCTGCTAGAAGTAATAGGAGCTGGCTACCCTTTTACCAGACCCCCTTTTAAGGTGTCTATTAGAAGCCCAAAATGCAGTTCAATATTCATTACAGCTGCATGCCTTAAATTTTTATTGAAGCCCAAATTTCTCAGGCAGTAGAATTTATGTGCTTTCTTGTCAATGTATTTTACTGTGGTTCAAACCTCCTTTGCTCACTAGTGACTGTGTGGATGTGCACAAGAGTTTGAGCACATGAGACAGGGAGCACCCACCCAGAATTCCTTTGAATGCATGTGTGTAATAACTGCATGTCACTATCTGTACCTATGTGATCACCAGACAACCCAAGAAGTACCCAGTAACACTGTGCAGAAGCCACAGTTTCAACATCATTCCTGAAATGGTTCTACCTGTGTCTTTTTTTTTTTTTTCTCTGTGTATTTTCCTTTAAAAGCCCAAGTGTGTAAAACCATTACAACCATCACTGATGCTCCAGGCAAGGCTTTTTTTTTTTTTTCCCTCTTTATTTCTATAACATCAGGTGATTACTGTCAGAAGTCCCCTCATTCTTCCCCAAAATCAACCCAAGTTTCCCATTGCCTCTGGGTACTAGTCTCCCAGCCTAGGAGCCTGTCACGTGATAAGGCCAGCAAAAAAGAATTGGGCTCTTAAAATAAGGGAAGAAGAGCCACCTTAGTCAGTGCTTAATCCTGTACTGCAAAGATGATTTTAGATCATTGGCTCATAAATGATGTAAAATCCCACATAGCTTCTCCCATTTTTACACATGAGAAAAATACTTTCAGTATTTTAGTTGCTTTCCATTTTATCCTTGCATGGAATTATTTCACCTCAACAAACTAGAGAATAAGATGCCTTGACACGTGCTGGCAGAAAACCTCTCACTGCACTGTGTATGTGAGCAGATGCCTCGCCAGAACAGCAGTGTTTGATCAGTAATCGGGACACGTGGAGATTCATCAGAAAGCATAACAGGAGTAAACTCTTAACAGCCCCAGGATGAGATCTTCTCCATGCTCAGGAAGATGGACCTTTGAGCCCAAATGCAGGCTGCCATCTGAGATAGGGAGGGACTCTTTATCAGGAAGTGTTGTGATAGGATGAGGGGGTAACAGTTTTAAACAGAAAGAGGGAGATTTATATTAGATATTAGGAAGAAATTCTTCACTGTGAGGTTGGTGAGACACTGGAATGGGTTGGCCAGAGAAGCTGTGGATGCTCACCCCAGAAGTGTTCAAGGTTGGATGGTACTTTGAGCAACCAGGTCTAGTGGGAGGTGTCCCTGCCATATCAGGGGGTTTGGAACTGGATGATCTTTAAGGTCCCTTCCAACCCAAACCACTCTGATTGGAGTAGTCTTGCAAATACCAAGTGCAGAAATTCCCCCAGCCTTTCTTTCCCTGGAGGAAAGACCCAAATGCTCCCAATTACAGTGCAGAGGTGCCAGAGGACAAGCCTACACCTAGGAAGGACTGGCAGATCTCTTGCTTCATACCAACCATCCCCATCTCCCTCACTCTGCCTAGACCAAGTCATCCAGATAAATAAAAAATAAAGTAAGCATGTCTTATTTTTTCCTGACACCAGAAAAAGAGCAAATTAGCTGCCTTTGAGCAACAATTAGGAAGCAGAACATTTCTCTAGGCATTGCTACAGAAGTAGATCATCCCTTAGAGCAGAAGCCATAATGGCTTTTGAATCATTATAAGCACTACACATTCAAGCAACAGTGATTTGCAATGAAAATAATCTAGGGAAGACAGTGAAAGCAGCATTTATGTAAATAAACTAACCTTAGCTTTTTGATACATTTGCATTGCACAAGGGGTTTGTTTTTCTGCATTGAAGGAACCTCATATAAGAGAAAGAAAATAGGAACAAAAAGGATAAAAGGGCTTCAAGAGTTTTGATATTTCACCTTCCTTGGTAGGCAACACTTCTCCACAATCTGATACAAGGTGCAAATCAGTGGGGCCAAGTTCAATTCTGTGTTTCCTAATGCAATTTCAGGTTGATATCAAATTGTCAGATTTACTCAAACCCAATGAAAACTACACGTCAATCACAATGTCTGTATCAGAACCAGAGCTGAGAAGAATTTAGAAAAAGATCTGAGGATTGCCACTCAGAAAAAAAGGTAGTTTTGAAGCTGTGACCCCTGCAAGACCCTAACCCCATCTCTATTCACCTGTACCACTGCAGCCCTTTAAAAAAAACAAACACCACCATGATTTTATTTACTTAAAAAGAAAGACAATAAGAAGGAACTTTTTTTAAAAAAAAAAAAAAAGTCTCTTTGGAGAAAGCGTATAGACATGCAGCTCTTGCAAGGCTGAATGCTCAGAGGGTTTTTACTAACTGCACTTCTGCATTGTAAGACACCAACAGAACACATATTTCCCTGACTACCTACTTAAATTAATGCAGTTCAGTTTTAAAGTCTGTTTGTCCAATTCAAGCAGAGGAACTGATTTCAGTTAAACTGCTGTTCCCTAAGGGATTTTGCTCCAGTTTTATTTGGTTTTACACTCATTTTAGTTTATTTCCATTTTGCCTACAGGAAAAGCACTTAGATTTAAACATACAGTTGCAGGAAACAAACAAACCATCCCATGATGCCAATTTTACCAACAAAAAGCTGAATTCCTCATGTGGCAGTACCTTCTATGGTATCTCACTTCTCTCATTGATAGCAAAATAATGCCAGGGTAGCAAACAACAGCTTTACCAGTAAAGATGCAAATACAGTCCTTTTGGAGACTTGTCTCTGTCCCCATCTATTGAAGGCAACCCTAATGGGACTTTTTAAGCAGGTGAATTTATGAGGAGCACACATTGCATACATCTTCATTGACTGGCCTCAAGCTCCAGCACCTTTGCCCTCTGGAAAAATTAAGGTGTCCAGGCAAGCTTTGAATAATTTGTTTCATAGTGTCAAGAATCCTTGATTGAGGTAGGAAAAACCAGTCCGAGGCAGTGTCCCTAACACAACTCTTACTTAACGTCCTTTGCACCGCAGGGTTTCTGTTGGGTTGGGAGCCAGTGATGGATGAACCTGCAGTCACTGCTTTATTGATGGCAGAGTTTTCAGCTTTTACTCCAGAGATAGTTGGCTAACTCAAAGGTCAACAACACTCTGGCCCCATGCCCTATATTTTACCCAGGAGTGGCCATAACCTTTTCATGCTTTGATCACGTCACAAAGTGCTTCAGCCTGAGTCTCTGAAGAAAAGCAACAGAAGTGGCTGTCTCACTGGAAAACATCTCATAGAGGTGGCACGTGTCAGCAGAGTGACAATGAGATGTTGCAGTGATGGGACGAGGCACAGGGAGGATAACAAAAACCAAGGTAGTTTAGGAGAAAATAAAACAATGTATCAGAAGTGAAAATGATATGCAACACAAGTAAAAGTGTGCTGCACACCATTCTGCTGCATGTCTCACTTGAAATAATGCAGATGTTGCCTGTACAAACTCATATTAAGTGTCAAGACAAGAGCCTTGGAGCTGTGGAGCACTGCTTGGCAGCACAGCAGCACTCCCTCTGCCTCAGTCACACTGCTGTGGGACTTTGACAGCCAACAGACTGCTCAAAGACATTTTCTGTTGCTGATTAATACATGGGCAGAAAACCAACAAGAGAGGCACAGTTGAAGGAAATTTTCAGTCCTCACCCAAGGTATGGGTGATCAAAGCAACAGAGTGTTAGCTCTGACGTAGGACATGCAATGACACCATCAAATCCAGGAATCCCAGCCTAGCATTGCACTACACGGAGATGTCAGAGGGTGCTTTGGCTCAGCAAGCACCAGGAGCCACATCTCAGATGCCTGCAGTTGCCAAGGTGCTGCAAACCTGGACTCCTCTCATGTCATGGAAGACCCAAAACCCCTTCATACATTTGCTACCAAAAAAAAAAAAAAAAAAATTAGCTATTCTGAAAGTCTGTGGAGAATCTTGTTGGTGAACAGAGGAGCAACACACAGGAACAATTCTGCAGCCACAGCAACACTTCAGTCCCATCTACACTGAAAGGTGAGATAATGCTCCAACTCACATGAGCAAGAGCAGGCTTGAAAAGCCACAGCTGCAGTCAACTTCCTTCCATCCCATCACAGCATGGGGCTCACTCTTGCTATTTTATGACTTTGCTGTACATAATTTTCTGTTACATGAGGCTTGCAAATTTGAGGCAACTATATTTTATAAAATAAACTGAGTTCTCTCCTATCTGCATAATAAATATTAAAAGATCATCGCTGCAGTTTTAGGCAGGGTATGTTTATGTAAGAACATCATGCAGATGTGGTGAAAGGCTAATAAAGCAATGCTAATTATCTAATCAATCTTTCTTAACCTTTGTCTTAGACACTACATAGCACTTATGCTAAGCTTAGCTCCATTTTTCAGGGTCTAAATAATGTTGTAATCAGAGCCGTAATGTGTGGGTTCATTGGAAACTTCTCTTTAAATGCAACATTGTCAGTTTACACCAAAATCTGTCTATAAGCCATCTGCTGCAGAAACCAGTCATTATCAATTTCATCAATCTGTTCCCAAATTTTGCAGATGCCAGCCACTAGGAACCATCTGTTAGTGTCAAAAAAGTAACAATTCAATAAGCAGACTATTTGGGGAGGAGGTGGGGAAATATGCTGCAATATTTGGTGCAAAAGGCAAACTTGCTAATTGTTGCAGTTATGCTACTGACCTACAACTTTTCGGAGCGATGCCAAACTCATTGATTAGCCAGCAGTGGGAGGGAGATTTCCAGAAGACAGTAATAACCATCAGCAGTAATGGAACTGGAGAACTGACACCTACTCCTGCTGTAACATATTGTCCAGCAGTGTCCAGGCTGGTGCCAGCACTGACTTTCCCAAAGTCAGCAGTCCAATTTGAGCAGCTTTGAATGATTACCTCTAGCAGTAGTTTAAATAAAGACAGCATGTTTTTAATGGGCTGAGATTGCATGTTTTCGTGAATCTGTTCAATCTTGTGAAATAAAACAATTTCCACATCTGTTTCTTAAATGATCATCCTTCACCATGATGCTCACAATTGCTGGGACCATCTGGATGCCCCAAAATCAAAACCCCTTGAGCCCTCTGCTGTGATCTCACAAGGCATGTACCTCTTGCTGAGACCAAGTTTCTTTACAGTCCCACTACAAAAAGTTGCCAAATGCCAGGCAAGGGGCTGACCTCAGGCCATATGGCAGAGCCGGGACCTGGGCTTTGTCTTCTCAGAAGTGATAGCAGTAGAAGAGATAAATGGCATGTTTTGGTCTAAAACCATTTTGTCCCTCTTTTTATCATTTAAATATCTGTAAGCTCACACACTAACCATCCATCTCAGAAACTTAGATATTAACCACCATGATAACAGCCATTCGACTATCACCAAGCTGTTCATGCCTTGTATGCCCATCACCTCCACAAAGTTTGCTTATTCGTAAGTGCCTCTGCTGAAGTCACTGCGGTTGCCTGCATGGCATGACATCCTATGGATGTAGGATCATGAGAACTAAAAAGTTTCATTCAAAGTGAAGCACAGGCTGAAAAGTAAGAACATCAAAGATATCATGGACATGGCGATATTCAACTGCTGGCCAGAACTCGTGACCCTTGCTAAAAATTACATTTTCACTTTGTTTCCCTTGTCCACAGCAAAGCCTGCTTTGACAGACACCTGACAGATAAACATGTAGTGCTGGAATAATAAAGCACAGAAGCTTGCTGTTAATGAACTACCCTTGCAGCAAAAGCAAGAAAACATTTGTTTTCAGACACAGATTTCTCAACAAAGAAAAATCCCACTTCAGGTTCAATTTGTAGGAGGTCATGCATCCAGAAAGTGCTTTCATTAGCAGTTTCCAATGGGCACTTTTATTTGGGTCAGATGCATAATTGTGTAAGCCATCATTCTCTGGGAAAGCTGCTTTGTCCACACAGTCAACCCTGGTACTCTTTCACCTCAGCAATTTGGGTTAAATCTTCATCTGTCCCTATATCATTTAAAAATGCAATAAAAAAAAGACCAAGCCATTTTCTTCAGCAAAATCAGAAAGATAGTATCTGCAAAACTACCCTATCATCTAATCACCATCTTTAGGCCTTACAATTCCCTAAATATATTCTGATAAAGAGATGGTATCACAAGAACACACACACGACTCCCCTCTCGATGGCTCTGGTTGAGGAAAGCATCCATGCATCTTGCACTTTTTGCTGGACTAATGTTTGCACTTATGCCTATGTGTTCATGTGCACATGTATATTTATACGTATAGAGAGAGTCACAGAATCATTCTGGTTGGAAGAGGCCTTTAAGATCAAGCCCAAATATATATATATATATATATATGTATGTATGCACACACAAGAAAGGATATGAAAGTACTGCATTAACTATTGCTTATCCCAACAAGCTGCAGCTGCTCTTCCCATCTGACCTTCAAAGCCATTTCTTTTGGGCACACTTCCCCATAAATCACAGCTGGAAGGAGCCAAGCCAGGGCTGATAAATGTGCAGGGCAGGATCTAGTGCTCTTCATTGAGCAAGGAGCATGGAGGTATGCCAGGATGAACACAAGGGTATATTCATATGATAGGGCTCCAAAAGCCCTAATTAAATGTTCACTGATACTGTCGAGGGACAAAGGAATGCAAATATTACACTGAGGAAGTGAGTGCTGGGATAGGCAAGAGGCAGCAGAAGCAGCTGATATTTGTAAACATTTTCCAAGATTTGAAATAACCAAGCAGTTTGCTAGTAGAAGAAATGGGAACAAAAACATTTAAAAGCCCAATATTCATATGCTGTGCAGTGAGAGCCACATGTTTAGCTGCGCTTAAGGTTTTCAATTTGGTGTTTATAATAAAGGGTAGCTAAACTCTCTTACTCACAGCTGAACATCAGCATGCAGACCTGCAAGGATAACTGACCTTTTTGAATGTTAATTATCTTTAAAAAGCCTGTTTGCCCAGAATTGTCTGAACCAGCTGTAACCAGCCACCGGTGTCACTGAGGAGAAATGATGGACATCATGAGGAGTCATTTGATATCCATTAAAGGGGAGGAAAGTCATTAAAATATACCAGGCCCAGGGACCTTATGAAACAAAGTGAAGGTAATTACTTTAGGGTCCGATTTACCTGCCTTGACTAAATAATAAAAAGGCACCCTGAAAAGGAGAGAGGGAGTAGAAAGAGCATGTTTTGATGTGTCCATGGGGAACATCCATCACCGGGGCAGAAGAAAAGGCCAGTCCACTTGTGTAAGTGCTGCTGGCCCAGCTGCACCCCTGTAAGGTAAGAGAGCAGGGGAGCAGGAGCCAAAATACACCCTTTTAGAGCAGTCATGGGTCAGAAAGGCTGTGTCAGCACACTGTCAAGCCAGGTGCTGGCTTTGGCTAGTTTCATGACCTTGGGAATACTGCTTAGGACATGGTCAGGTTGCATTAACTAAGCAGACAGAGGTACCTAAATTAGGTGCACTCTTTTTGCTGTTGCTGTCTGTGGATGTCAGCTGTCCTCACAGGGACTGAGCAGAAGGTAACAGAGCATTTCTGAAGTTTAAAGCATGTCTTCAGTAGCTCAGAAGCTATGTGAAAGCAACGAAGCTGCTTTTTCAGGACGGCAGTAAAAATTAGCTTTGCAAATTTTCCCTGGATTATGCATCATCTTCTGGGGCTCTCCATGGCCAGATGCTCAGAGGCAGCAGGATTCAAGCCCTCAAAAAAGTTTGCTGGCTTTTTAACATGCTGGTAGGCACCAAGCTCTTTGAAAAACCTGATCCCACCTAATCTCCTCTAAAATGTAACGCCAATTTACTACTTCACCAGGATATGTGAAAATTAGCTCAGCTATAGAAGATGAGCAAGAAAGGCTTAGGCACAGAATTGCCATGGGCACTTTGTGCCACAGAAGTGATGCTGTCCTACCCCTGCTAAAATCAATGGGCATTTAAGGCTCTTTTTTCTCCAAAAGCAAGGTTGCCGATTTTGTGTTCTCTGTAAATAATTTGGATTTTTGCAAAATGAAGTATCCTCTGAGCCACTTCACAGAACTCCATGGATCTTCCAAAAGGAGACATGCAGAAACCCCACTAGTTAGTTTTCTACAATTATTCATTTTAATTAAAACCTTTGTCAAGGGAATCTATTGCTTTGCTTTTTTTTTTTTTTTTTTTTTTTTCTATTTTCTGCTCAGATGTTGCAGTCCTTGACATTACACTGTGGTCTATGAAGACACAGAATATTAATGCATTCCATTCTAGAAAAATATATTGAGTCTGCTCTACTATTTTGACCTTTTCAGTACATTGTATTTTGATTAACTGGCCACCTTACTTCTGCCCCACAGGTCTGCAAGGCTACAGAGGGACAAAGAGGTGGGAAAGCTACCAAATCACATTTCTAATCACTGAGAAGGTTAAAGGAGTGCAATAAAACACAGCGGAGGCACTCGGGCTGCCACACAACTGCAAATGTAGAGAAGAACAGTGGAAACCAGAACAAGAAGGCCCCACCCTCATCACAAGTATCTTTTCCATCTTGCTACTCTGTATTACTTTCTCTCAATAGCCTCTGCAAGTGCTGTCTTTCCCGAGAGCCAATTAATTCAAGTCACAGATATCTGCCCCGAATTCTTGCAGGTAATTAGCACCACGGGTTATCAACAGGAAGCTGGTACCCACAGGCACTTCAGATAATTGTGTTTCAATATTGGCACATTTCTGCTCACCACAAAAGGTCACTTCAGTTTCTCTCCTCCATTTTCTCCCTCTTTTACTAAATGAATGAAAAATTGTTATCATTATTTTTGAATGCTCTAAACAGTTGGCAAAGGCTTTGGGCATTACAGGACAGACATGAGTGACGCGGGCACTTTAGGAGGTTGCAAAATTATTATTTTCCAACCCTTGGTTTCAGATATAACCATTCTCAGCACACCAGCTAATGAAAACACTCATGCACCTAAACTAATTTCAAATAAAAGAAGCAGAAAGAATACATAATTATAGCATAGCAAAGCTATTGGTCACTTTAACCAGCATCTCCAATTGGGGTAAAGCTGTATTCAGTACTGCACAAATTTGGAGGACTTTTTACCTATTATAAGAAGTTGTAAAGGGTAACCATTCATTTAATTATATGATGAATAGCTTCCACAAACAGACTAAGTATTATACATGAAGGACCATGTAATTACTTTGTAAATATAGGATTATATCTGTCCTTGAAACAAGAAAACAAGTTAAATCAGCCTTGCAAAATTGTACTCCCCACTCACAGTAAGTGAGTAATTCTGTTGCAGAAATAAATTACAAATCATCATCTTCTTTACAGAATGGTCACAGTAAAAGGAC
This sequence comes from Megaceryle torquata, assembly GCA_024611175.1. Taxonomy (NCBI): domain Eukaryota; kingdom Metazoa; phylum Chordata; class Aves; order Coraciiformes; family Cerylidae; genus Megaceryle; species Megaceryle torquata. The sequence goes on from JANIJG010009834.1 coordinate 153,178, forward strand.
AGCTGTGATGGTTTTGTGACAGGGCCAGACAATTTCAAGACAAAGCTCTATTAAGTGTTAAATTTCAGAAATGGCAAAACCTTATTTGCAAGAAGTATTTGAGAGTATGCAATAACTTTGTAGTCACCTGGGACTGCTGAATAACCCACGTATTGAAAAAGAAGTTGTCAGCATTTGTGTCCTGAATCAGAAGCATCACTGCTGGTTAAAAGGTAAAAGTTTGGGGTGGAGGGGGTAAACCATGGCTTTACAGCTTTCAATTTATACCACTGGGTACACTCCTGGTGCCTCTCATCATCTTCAAGACAGCTGTGCTGTTTACCCCAGTATTTTCTGTAAGAGCTAAATCACAGTCATTTGATCTCAGCCAGATATTTGCTTATTGACATATATATGAGATCAGCACATATAAGTGTAGCAAGTGAAAGACAGAATTATCCCCATACAGAGAGGTTTGCACACACAGTTCTGTGATCCTGGTCCTTGAGGTACAAAAAGCAACCAAATGAATCTTGCAACTTTGCTTTCTGAATTTTTTACAGCCAAGATCTTGTATGGAGTTCATTAACAACAGGAGTACTCTGAGTCGCTTTGAGTTACTCCCTTTCTATCATGACAGCATTATTACACTTAGGGGTTGTTCTTTTATTGTATCATTAAAGTTAATGAAATCTTATCGACACAATTGGTGGGTGGTACAACAGGGACCATTAAAATCATATTCTTGTTTCAATCACTCACAAATCAGAATAGGTAACCACTTAACCACTAAGACTTCAGAGATTTTGCTTAAAGAAACTTCACAGCCCTTTAAAAAAGTCTAAACAAAACAAAAGGAAAAAAAAAAAAAAAAAGACATTATCTCAGTAAAAGAAAGTGTAGCCATCATGCAATTCCCAGTTGCCTCCAGGAAATCAATACCCATTTCATATGGTACAAAACTTTTTCTTTAACCTTTACTCGAGGCACAGCGGTACATTTGTCCCAGGGTTTCAGCCCAGTGACCTTCCCCAGTGGCATGCACAGCCCAGAGTGCAGCCACCTCAACCAGCCCTTCTAATTGAAGCCACCCCTGCGAGCATCACCAATTCTCCCTCCAGACCAGCAGTGTCACAAACTCACCCCTTGCCCTTATGTTCCACTGGAGCTGCCAGATACTTCAGAAGGTTGCTGTGTGGAAGCGGCTGGGCTCCTGCACCCGTCCTGCGGCACTTTGCTTCTCATCGGGGAACATCGCACTGAACAACAGGGGGACTGTGAAAATGGATAAAAGCTTATTGTTTACAGCTGCCAAAGAAACTCACTGCTTACCTGAGAAAGCAACAGACCACTAACAGCCCAAAAGACCTTTTCTTTCCTTCCCCCCTCCCCCCCATTTGCTTTTCTGTGTCAGTCATTGGCAAGTTTTCTGCATTATCACCTCTCACTGTAAAAAACAGTGCAGTACTTTCTTCCTAAAGGAATGAAGCAAAATAACAGGACAGAAGGTCACCTTAGCTCACCTATATTGAATAAAGATTGTTTTGTTAAACCAAATTATCTTTCTTTTATTTTTAATGGAACCATAGAATCATTTAAGCTTTTATGTAAAAAGCTTTAATATTTCTCGCTGCATTCAACTGTCAAAGGAGAGCCAACATCATTCCCAACCTGACTCAAATCTAAAATCTCCGACAGAAATCATGCAAAGCAATGCCATCTGCACTGCTGGGGTTTGCACCTCTGCTTATATCACTGGATAAGAGCAAATGTACCAAGAAATTATTTTCTCCTTTAACATCAGGTTTTAAGTAACTGATCTAGGAAGCACACCTCCTTGGCCTGAATTCAGCCAAAACTGACTCCTATCCAAGTGTGAGAGCTGTTGTTCTTTACCCTTAAAAATTTCAACCTGCTAATCTCAAAGTTGATAGTTTCACAAACTTCATAATCTCATACAACCCTCAATGGTGTAACTCAGACAACATTCACACCCCACCCATCTGCGTACAAGCGCACGTCTCCAAATACAGCCTGAGCCATTGCTAGTTCTGAATACCCAGCTTTGCACTTTCCTCTAGAAAGCGGAGTCAAACAATAAAATTCATCTCTGGACCCTCATGCCCATCACAGGCTTTACCTCATTACAGGGGCAGGGTGATGGCCTACGTCAGTACTGACATGACTCGGTGGCTGGTGACTATCTGCCCATCCACATGCCTGAAAACTTCATTTTTCTTTGCTTCTTAATTGAGAACCCCTATTTTCAGTATATTTACTTTCACCTCTATCCCTGATCATCTTCTGGATGCTCTTGCAAACACATGCAGCGGTCTCCTGAAGATGCTCAGGCAAAAGAGATGCGTGTGTGCACACACCACTGCACAATTTTCTACTACCCAGATCCGGAAAAGCAGGAGAAGCTGGGCTGAGGATTTGATTTCATTCTCCTGGAATGTGTCAGAATGGATGTGCTAGTGATGGTTGCCTTAGAAACCATCAGAAGTTATCTTGCCTGGCTGAAGCAGAGTTTCTCATGCTGCTGAGAACAGGGAGGCAGCAAGGCAGGTACAAATGTTCACTCTTGGAAAAGTTAAAAGTTTTTTTTCTGCTCTGTATGAAACAGGAATGTCACGAAGTGACAGCACCAACAGAGCTCAGCATCCACCAGACCCTCTCCAAGGTCGACCATCCCAGGATGAACTTTGTCTTTCTTCAGGCAGAGGGGAGGTGGGTTTTCACTAAATGAACCCCAAGATCCCATCACACTTCCTATGTCTCGTCTGCTTCATAGATGGGAGCAATGGGAAAAATTCTGCACTGCCACCATCCTGCTGGCTATTCCAGCCCTCCTTTGCTCAGCCTCCCAGCACCGCTTCTCACACAGCATCTCCACACTGCTTGTGTCAGTGCAGTTGCTTGCAGAGGAGGAAAGGGTGCACTTTATCCCTCCATTTCTAACAGTGGATCTATTCTCACAAAGTGCATTGTTCCTTCAGTTTCCTGCATCGCTTTGCAGGAGAGGTTTCATGTTTTGAGTCCTGGTCTCCATCAGCCCAGTGCTGCTGCAATGAAGCCTTTCCATAGGCTGCCAGAGCAGACAGCAGATGTCATCTTTGGAAGCAGCCAGATCCTCCTATTTCTGCTTTGCCATCCCAACCCAATACTGACAGCAGAAGAGAGGCGCTGCCTGTTCTCACCTCACCAGAAAGGCAGCCAAGAGGGTCACCAGCAGCAGGGCAACAACTCCAGTGGAATGAAGGATTCAAGTATTATATCCCACTGATTAATACATTTTTTAAAAAATAATACTACTTTTTTCCATAATCAATAATAAAAAAATCATAGCATTCAATTAAATTAAGCAAGTTTTCTTCCATTTTTATGTGTAAATACAAATGATACAGAACAGATACAGATAACTATCTAGATGTTTATATGAAGTGATCTACATATGAAAAGGCTACTGCTCTGATCATTTGTATTTTAATTATCAGCACAGTTCTGTTAATTTCAAGCTCTAGTAGAAACACACAAAAATCAATGTTTGATAAATGGAAAAAGAGATTTAATGGGTCAAGGAGAATTATATTTTTGCACTTCTGCAGACTGTGCAAGCAAGAGAAGCAAACAAAGATGTCAGAAGCCATTTAAAGCAAAATATTTTGCAATATCCCTTTAAATGGGTTTAAAATTTACATATATTTATGCTAAAACTTTCCCAGATACTTGAAATTATATTCATGATTTTTTGTGGGGAGAGGGAGAGTGGGGCAGGAAGGGGTAAGAAAATGCACAAATATTTGAAACCAACTTTAGAATGTATTTAAATCCTTTTCAAATGTAGTCTAAAGGTTTGCAGTCTGTGCAATCATTGCCTTCAGTATCATTTTTGTCAGTTCAGTGCAGTATTCAAAATCCATTTAAATATTATAAAAAGAAGCAGCCTTTTTAATGAATTCTGATTTATTTAATATTAAGTTTGAGTCAAAAATGGCACAGAAGCAGCAAAAATTGTGCTCAAAGCAACAACCAAACTTACTTTCCACTTTGACAGGTGAACAAGCAGTTATTACATTTCTGTAAAGCAACTTCCAAATTCCATGTAGCTGAGTTTCCTTATTAAGAAATGTAATTTCACTTGGGTGCTGCAACAGCAAAACATGGCATGTTAGGTCATGGCTGACAATGGAGACGCAAACGCAAACACAGATATAACTAACTTTTCCAATTTTTTTAAGTGCAAGAGTAATAAAAATGGAAATCAAGTCCGAAACTAGAATTGCTGCCAAGTCTTGGCCAGAGCTGAGTGGCACCGGCAGCCACGGCCCATGTGGGCAGTCTGCCCACTGCTGCCAGAGCCCAGTGCCTGCCTGCTGGGGAGGGGCAATGGCAGTGACCGGGCTTCTGCCCCTCTAGCAGCAGTAAGAGATGGGCACGCGAGGCTCTGCCTGTCCCCTTTGGTTTATGAAGGGTCAGGAATACTACCAGTGCACAAAATTATTATTTTCAGGGGAGACAGCAGCTACAGCTTCTTCTGACAACATATGCAGCAGCTTCTGAGGATCATTAAATCATTTAGGTTGAAAAAGACCTTTAAGAACACCAAGCCCAGCCATTAACCCAACACTGCCAAGTTCACCAACTTCTGCTCCCAAGACATGAGATTTTTGTGGGTTAGCAGTTCAGCAGCACCCCAAGATGTAATGAAACCAGCAGTTAAGGGATGCTAAAGTGCGGTAAGTGACAAGGAGCAGGACAAAGAGCTTGCCCTGTGATGAAGAGAAAAGGCCGATTGATTTATCTTGATATCCTGTTCTCTTTAATGAAACTACAGAACAATTACAGACTAGGGTAGGAATATCAAATAAAGTCATTATTAGATCCATGAGACAAGCAACCAAATAGATTGAGCTGAGCTCCAAAATTAAGATGCCGAGAAAAACCAATTACTTATCCTGGCTTTTCTCTGGGTTTGAATTAAGGATAGTTAACTTCACCAACAACATTAGTTACTAGAAATGACTAATGTCCTGTAAGTAAATTAATTCTACATCTAATCTATGAATGTGTTTTTCTGCATTTTGACCAGGAATAAATCCCCTCTGCCTTAGTAGTGAAGGACAAATCCCCAGATGAACCAGGACAGCAAAGTCAGCTGTAAATCTGACCTGGAGTATTTGTACTGAACTTTACATGTATGGATATCTTGAACAAATAAGGCTGTCTCTGGAAAGGGATTCCAGTACAAAAGCAATAAAAAATGACCCTGTGATGGCTCAGCAAATGTTTGTTTGAATAAGTTCATGTCAGCTGCATTTGTGCCAGTTCTCTACTTTCCCTCCTCAGGTATTCATGTAACTGAGATGTAATCAAATATTCCTGAAAAAGCACTAACCCAAGCTTTGAAAGCAACCTCTAAATCATCAGCCCCATGGTAGGAAATGAACTGGTGCAGCTGAGCAGCAGAGGCTGTGCTTCTGACAGCAATCACCAAACCACAGTTCCAATTTCAAATTTTACCCATCAAATGGCCAACTACAGTGTAAACTCAAATTGCAGCTGACTTAGGGACTCTCATACAGAGAAAAAGGCTGCATTTGTCAAATAAATGAGCTATTAGAAAGTATTTGCTCAGCTCAGCTGCGTAATTTGCAGTTGAGGGAGAACAAGAATCTATCTGAAGAAGTGGTTGCACCCATGAAGCACAGACATTGGTGAGCACTGCCTGGGGCCAGCCCAGCAGGTCCCACGAGTGCAAAGAGATGCCTCCACTCATACCTTCTGCAGGACATCCCACTGTTGTGCTGAGCCACTGTGGCTTGAGTGTAACCCCCAGCAAAGCAACACTGACCTACTGAGGACTGAGCACGGTGGTTAAAATAAGAGGAGCTGTGCAAGGAAAGTCACAAATCAAGTCACACTTACCAGACAAATTCTGGTCCTGAGGCTACAACATACTTAATGTCACGGGGATGTGATCTGTGAAGTCTTTTCCCAAAAGGCATTTTTTCCTGCTCAGATCAAACATCAGCTAGTCCCATACTAGACTGGGAAGGGATATGATATGGCAACTTCTCACTGTCCAGCTCCCCTGGATCCCCTCCACTCTATTCCTCCTGCAGAGGACACCAAGTTGTCACCCTCATTTAAAAATGCTCATCTCTCACACTAAAGGCAGCTACAGACACTACTCTTGCAACATTGCCAGAAGCACACCCAGTTGCTGAGGACATTGGAGAGGCAGGGGTTGAGCAAAACAGAGAAAGGTCTTAAATAAGAGCAATAATAATTAAAATGATGGCTGAGAAATGGTTGTTCAAGATCGTAGAGTCAACTTTGAAAAGTAGGTGCAGGACTGGGAAGAAGACTGCTTTGTTTTCTCTGTGCATGGTTATGTTCCTCTATATTTTATCTGCCAACATTGTAATTCTATTTCCAAGCCTAATAAATTTCCCACAGAAGCCCTATTCATTCTTAAACCTATGACTGCTGAGTCAGGGAACTGTCATGTTTTTTCATGCCAGCATTGGTTCATGCCGTACTAAAAAAAGCAAGACAATAACATCTGAGGCAACATTGTGCTTCTACCCAAAAGAATGAGACAGCTTGTGGGGACTTGACAGTCTTATTTTGCTGATCACCAATCCCTGCAATATGCCATGCAACCAGATAATGAAATGCAGGCTTCAGGAGACTAGTTTTCACAAGAATTCTATCCTTTGTTATCCTAAGATTTAGAGCTAAGCATGGGGTCTAGCTGTCCCCATCACCATTCCACTTCATCTCAGTGAACGGCTGAATATCTGTGCTGTACTGCTCAGGCTGAGAAAACTACGCTCAGCACGGATATCTGGGGTGGTAAGAACACAACAGGAATCTCTACACTCTTTCAAGGACCATGGTACAGATTCTCACAAGCAATGTGACACTTCCAGACCAGAAAAAGAGATTTTTTTTTTTCGTCTGGCTTTGAAGTAGATGCATCTTTATCTCAGCAAGACATTTAGTTTCCCTTTGTGAATAGAAAACAAGATCCTCTCTGCTATTGCACAACACACAGTACCACCAGGGACAGGGTTTGCAGCCCCGCAACATGCCCAGCTCCTGACCTCAAAGGACCATTTCAAAGCACGCAGCACTCCAGTCTACGCCCTCCAAACCTACCATGAGAATTTCAGCAAAAAAGTTGTGTATTTTTTCATCCTGACACCTGTTCAGGAGTGAGTGGCCTGATACCACCAAACTCTGCTATTTTGCCACCCGGATTCAAACAACGTGACGTCATTGTCCCATGAGGCTATGTTTCCGTGGGCAGCCTCACCTGCCTCATGACACTCCTGCCATTTCCTCCGTCACATTTTCCCTTTAAAATAAAGCATTTATATAGTCAGATTTCAAACGTTTTATTTCACTGGCCCTCTTTCTCTTGGGTCTGCTCTTTACGTGCTTCTCTGCCCCAAACTTAGCATGTGTCACTGTGCTGAGAGAAATAATAATCAATACACAAATATTCAAAGGGAAATAGGCTGACCAACAATAACTGCTATATTTGTACACATTCTCTTTTTCTAAGGTTGTTTCACAATAGAATTCTTGGAATTCTCCTTGAAGTGGTTTTAATTGGGAAAGAAGTGGCTCTTGCCAGCTGTAGTAATACTGATGCTGTCATCAAAGAAGTGTCTTTAGATTTGGTTCATCTTTCTACTGATGCAATTTGCTAAGCAGCCAACTTCATCTTTATTTATTGGCTACAAGTTAGTTACAGTTAGCTTTTTATAACAAAAAAACACACTGTGAAATGTTTTTTTATCAGCGATCAAATCCTTGGATTACTCTGTTAATTGTGACCTGGCTTAATCATGAAGAGTATTCCAATTTAGTAGACAATTTCTCCAGCTTATCTTTGTGGTCCCAAGCCATGTTTCCTTGGCAGAAAGTAAGGTAAAAACCATTAAGTGTGCTGTGGAAATGACACCTAATTTCTGTATCAAGTATTCTCCACTTTAAATCTACCACCATTTCTACTATTAAAAGAACCAGAGCAGCAGCCCAGCCTTTTTGTAATAATTTATAACCTCTCAGCAACTAAGAACATGTTATATAGAAACCACTACATGATCCATCTCCACCCTGCACAGACTCAACTTTTGTTGGCAGATTTGTCAATCATGTTTATAGGCTCCTTTCTGCTGTACAGTCAGGAATTCTCATCCTATTTTGATCTGTGTCATAAAAATGTACTAGGACTGATATACACCCAAGGACTTTCTGTTGATTTGTTTCTGTCGTGCAAGCTATGTCTAATTTATGTATAACTTATCTCATTCTATTAGATCACTTTGTAATCATATTTAATTTAGATTTATTCCCGACAGTTCAGGCTAGCTCCAGGCATTTAATTAAATTTTGCCCTCTTAAGCCACTTAGTCAGTCTAGATTTCAAACATGATGTAGTTTTTCCTTGGACAGCTCTTTTTCTATCCGTAACCTTTGAATTGGTAATTTGTGCAGTTGCATCTTACATGACATTTTCAAGAACTCCTTTAAAACCTGGCCTTGATGCTGTGCAGTGTGACCATGCAGCAAGCACTGGGCAAAAAGCCCAGGGAGATGAAGCCCAGCACCATCCAGACATGTTTTGATGGGAACTATGCCATTTAGACTCCCGTTTACCATGTATAGAAACCTGAAATGGCAACCACTGAGTCAAACATGGTGCAAGGGGTGAGGTCAAAAAGTGAGGACCATAAAGCCAATAAACTGAGTTATCAAATTACAAATTTGGTTTGGTTTTTAAGACTTGAATTGAGAATTAAAATATGTGATTCACAAAAACATGAGTAGAAAAATAGCAGCTGAAAAATCCTAAAGTGAATTTAGGATCAGTTGAAATTATTTGTATTCAGGATTATTGCCTTTTAGGAGATGGACATGAAAGTATTTAGATAATGAATAAAAATATATAACTGAAAAATAGGATTGGTAAATAACCTTAAATATAATGTTGAACTACTTTGTTTTTCTTGCCTGACTTTTATTAGTAAGCAAAAAGCCTTTGCATGAACAGGACTCTTGATGTTTTCTTAAGAATTCTTCCTCTCTTGCTGATTACCGACATTGTCCCCTCTGCTATTACTGACAAATTACAGTATTTCAGAGAATGCACTTTTAATTTCCTTTTGTCCCGCATTTTGTCTCCCCTTTTTTCCTCAGACTTAACAAAACCCTTCAAGTTTCACACTCTCTCCTCCCTACTGCCAGGCCTCCCTCTCAAGATTTTTCCTGACACTCTATCAAGTTTGATATCATCAAAGAGCAGGTAGGACAGAACTCCTTAATAAGCACACACCTCTGCACATGTTGTAGTCTGGAGTTCCTAAAGCACTTAGATAACCCGTCTGCCCTTTTTTGTGTTCTGTTCAGAGACAGCTGGGCTAATCATAATGCATACTCAGTGAGAAACTAGTCATTTAAATTCCACTAATATATCTTAATTTTTCACCCAGCCATATGATATATGGTGCCAATATAATTCAATCTTCTTACGTTTTTCACAAGTTAAATAAATCATATCAAGATAGAGCCTTTAACCATTGTATTTTACTCCGCATGCAGATCTCCTTCAAACAGAGCAAACCCCACATCCCACTTTATCAGTTTCAAGGAATTTGAACCCAATTAAACATGAATCCTAGGAATCAACATGTTGATGGACACAGATTAGCATCCCATCCCTGTGACTATTACTATTTCAGAGGAAGGCATAAGAACAACCTGTCTGTAATGAGCTTTCCTGCTGCTGTTAAAGCTCAGGCACTGGAATAAGAGAACTTAGACTCTTTCTATAATGCTTGGCTTTCTTTTTAAGGCAGACAAATTGTTTCAATCCTTCTTTCCCCAGTCCAATGTATTCACAGCATTCACAGAACTATCCAGACCATTTTAACATCATCAATATCTTGCTTTCATCATTGCTTGGCAGGATCAGCAAATGCCCATGAAGGACAATTCCCCCAAACTGACTTCTGAAGGGTTAAAGAAGGCTCTTCTTTGCTTCGCAAACCTGGGTCACCCAGGATGTCTGTTTGCTGCTGCTGGAGTTCAGTGGTGTATTGCAGCACCCCAGGCTTGTTGAATGAAGACACTGTAAAACTGCTTTTCTTCTCACTCTTTTTATAGCCCATGGAAAAGAGCAAATGGACAATTCACATGAATAAACAGCCACCATTATAAGCAAAGATTGCAAAATGAGCCTCTGGAGGTACAAGGACTGTAAGAATAGTACCAGACAACTACCAGAGTAGTCATTTGTATACCTCAACTTTCATAGTGGTTACTCTGGTTTAAGAATTATACTTTTATATAAATTTCTTTTGAGTTCCATATCATAACATTTTGTGGTCATAAAAAAGTAGAAATCAAGAAAAAAAAAAATTCATTTACTTACTTTCCATTTTTGCTCCCTATCAGAGGTCATTTTGCCACAGAACAGTAGCTCTCCTACTCTGGTAGAGCTGCTCTTTGTCATTTTCCTTTCAACATTTATTTTCAAAGCTGCTCTATAAACTCTGTATCAGTGCATTACTAATAATCTTAACAGAGTTCATGAAGGAAAACTATAGGTTTCCATTGTCAAGAGGCCTTTCTCTGAACCTCAAATGCTGACAGTTTTTTGACAATTTATCTAAAGTCAATTGTCTTCTATTGACTTTTTTCAGCTGCTTCCAGAATGATGATGCTTTTTTGGTCTGACAGTTCATCAGGCTTGCTATACTCTCTCTTTCAGGTTTTTGCTACCATATATAAATCTTGACAAAAATCCTGTACCTTGCTAACTGTATCTCGCTCTACATGTGTTTCATTAATTTCTCAGATCTGTTGCTTTCATTGCCATCAAAACCAAGAATCAACGAAATATTTTTTAAATGCTTTTGACATTCTAATTTAATAGCCAATTTATGTATGTTTTCAGTATTTTAGCTTGTAGAACAGTGACGTGTTACTTGTTCTCATCTCCCTTTGGAAATCACTAAGAGTTTACCTAGGAGCAATCCTTGCAAGATGCTTGAGCTGCTGCATAAGCCACAGCTGTTTTGTCCCCAGTGAAGCCAGTGAGCAGTGGCCAATTCCCTTGGACATCCCCATTCCCTTTGATCTATTCAGTTTCTCAGTTTCCAGCTGGTCTGTCCCTGCACCTTCTTCCCTGCTAGCTCATTACAAAGTCCCCTCATGTTCAGCAGTGAGAGAAATGAAAGCATCATTTACAGGCTTTGCTGAACTGGAACCCCATGTCTGTTTTCCTTCTGTAACATGCTTTTTCTTCCATACAGCTCCATTTTCCTGCATGTTCTTTCATTCTTTATACACAATTTGATCAAGCTTTACTCTGTATTCTCTCCAACAAGGCATTTCAAGATTTATTCCAACCTTATGTTTCTGCAATGTCACGTTAGGCAGCAAATTAAGTTTGGTTTTATATCACTTTCTTACAAGACTTTTTGTTCAAACAGAGACCCCTTCCTCTTCGAAATACCAAGGATTTTTATTCTCTTTCCAGTTCCCATCACCCTTGACTTCCTCCCTTTCTTCTGTGCCTTTGCATTTTGCTCATCACAGACTAATAGGGTCTTTCCTTCGCAACATACTAGTAACATCCACACACTGCAGTTTGGACTTCAAAGCAGCTCAGCTTTTCCAGCCTCCCTGTCTCACACACACACAAAGCCAGAAGGTGCATCAGAGATCACTGGCCCAACCCAGAACTCAGCTTTACAGGACTGTAACTGCCCACTGCTCTCCAGCCCAAGGAGAATGAGGGCTTGATGCCAAACAAGACAAGAGGGAAACTTTTTTAATGGTTGGATAATTTCTTCTTTATCCAAACACTTTTCCTTATCATAGCTCTTGAGATGTTTCTGGCACACCTCAAATTCCTTGCAACCTCACTCCATGGATTTGTGCCTATAGACTCTAGCCATATCTACACTGGTACGAAACCCCTCACCACCCCATAAAAGATTCTTTAACCATGACTTGTAGTTGCTGATTTTAAATTCATAGCCTGTTAACACTGAAAAGCCTTCTTCAGCAACTTCTGCCATGTATGTTCTTAGCTGTTACATCAAAGCCTCCTCTGCCACAGAAGAGGAGAACAAATAAATTCTAATCACATGCACAAATCTCTTTCCTATATTTGCTAAGCACTAAATCAACTCTTTATCTCTTCTCTTATTATTTCCCAGAATACGCTTAAAGCTCAAGAGAGACAGAAAATGAGAGGAAAAGTGCAGAGCGTGCTAAAAAAATGGGAGGGGGAGGAACTTTTCTTGAGTCAAGGGAGAAATCAGAGGTTTGAATGATGGCTGACAACAGACTGGTTGTTTAGGATGAGGAGCCCAGCACCAGATTTGAACCTCACTGAAGTCTGAAGCTGCTAACTATACCACAGCCTTGAGAAACCTCTGGAGTAAAAAGGTTTATTATTATTAAAGCACATATTGTGTAGGAAATTTATGTAAGAGATGTGAGATACAGCAGATTATCACCAAAAAAAAAAAAAAAAAAGCAGAGCTGTTCTTTACTGGAGTTGTTACATTTCAGTGACTTGCAGTTGCCTGTGGAAAGCAGCCATGTAATTTTCTACTCAGTCTTGTAGGACAGTCAGAGGGAAGAAGGAGGACAGAGGCAGTTACTCATATTGCCAGAATGGCTCCATCCTTCTCACTGGAGCAGCAACGTGCTGCCGTCTGCAAACTAGTGAGCTATAGGAAAGAGCAAGTCCCAGCAGGACAAGGGAAAATTTTAGTAGGCTGCAAATCCAACACCATTTCTATAGGTCATGTTACATGGCCCAAGAGGAGACCATTAGATCAAGTGACACAAAGCCATTAAGCATTGTATTTCCCCAGTGCAATTCGAGTAATGAAACACCTAGAGTTAGATGACTCTGTGCTACTTTAGCCAGAAAAATATCAAAGCTGTTGCTACTGGGGAACTGTGTGTGGATTGAAGGGGGTAACACATGTGAGCCAGTGGACATGCAAAGCCTGGTGCCAGGTGTGTTCCCTGTGACACAGTCCAAACCACCGCAGCAGATAAGCAAGTGAAAACAGGATTACAAGGAGCATGATGATCACCATGTGCCTGAAAGTGCTCAGCTTCTCAAGGTGCCCTTGCGGGAGAGCAGCAGGCTTTCGAGGCGTCATTTTGCCGATGATCAAAAGTGATAGGCGAACAAACACGCACCCCTGAGCGGCACTAGACAAACGCAATAGCTGTTAAGTGATGGGATCCAAGCGGATGCTGAAGCAGCATCGTCTGTGCTGACACTGTTGCCCATCTGCAGGCGAGCAAGAGGCTTTGCACTCTGCTGCAGCCAGGCTGAAGTATCCCAGGGTAGGCTGGAGGGTGACAAGGTGCCACAACCCATAGCCACTCAAGTGCTAATGTACCTCGGGTCAGTCCCAGGCTCATCCCTCTGCATTAAAAGGTTTCAAAACGAGCTGTAGGGACACATAAGAAGTAGCGAGGGATGGGATGTGCAGGAGTACATGCTGTTTGGCAGACACCAGGTGAATGGACACAAAGGTTTCTCACAAACCTGGGCTTTCTAACACACTCACAGCCCTAAAAGACTAAGCAAATGCAGGGAAATACATAGAGTTAAATGGTGACAGGGAAATGCAAACATAGACCAAACATGCCCAAAGGCGAGAAACACCCTCAGCAGCTTTTTGCCAGCTTCATCAGGGTATGAAACACAGCCCCACATCTCCTTCACCTAGGAAAAAGCTTCCAAAAAGTCCCTTTTTCTCAGCAATTCCCCAATAACAATTCCATGGTGTGCAGCACAGTGCCTAATGTTCTCCATTTCGCCTGCACCACGTAACTGCACAATAACCACCCTGCATATCTCAACCCCTCTGTATAATAATGCCAGGAGCAAGAGTGGGTGGGTTAATTGGTAGTGAGCCCGGTGAGAGAGAAGGCTGGAAAAATCCCCACAATGCTTGTTCCTGCTCCCTGCCCCACTCCAAACCCTTGCACCCTCTCAGCACAGGAGGGTATTTTTTTTTTCCAATTTTTCCTTCATGATTTCTTTTAAAAGCATCATATAAATTTGAATCTATGTGAAGCAGTTTCTGTAAAAATACTGCTTGCTAATACCCACTTCGAATGAAATGTTTCCTCTTATTCCATTACTGCCAGTTGCCAAACCATGAACACCTTGAAATAATGAACATCACCCAGGTCCTGCAGCAGCCACTAGTGGGACATAACGATACCACCCAAAATTAGAGTGTGGGAGACAGGGAAAGGACAGAGATATGAAGAAGTGGAGAACTACAGAAGAACTACAGGTGCTTCTAGTCTCCCTCTCATCCATCTGTTCCCTAGGAAAACTGTTAAGGTCCTGCCTTATAGCAGAGAGCTGGAGAAAAATAGTAAAACTAGGAGAATTTTCATTTTTAGCTCAGGTTTGTACTGTTGAAAGGAAGCCTCTACTCTCTTCATATATATTTTTTTTTTCAGACTTCAGAATTTGATCACATCACTTTAAAAGTTTCCTTTTTTCCCAGGAAGATAAGATCCTGACACTTTATTTCAAATGCTTGCAATGCAATATAAGCCACAGGCTACTTCAGGAATTATATATATGTATATATATATATAAAATAAAAAGGACACATCCAAAAAGATGAGAAAGTCAAATTATTTTCCCTACTTTGATGTTTATTTGTGTTTTGCACTGCAGGGCACTTGTGCAATATGCACAGAAATGCCAGGAGAATGAGTGAATCCTGTTCAAGTAATTTAGAGGATGAAATGGTAAAAGGAACTGCTTTGAACTCAGCCCAATGGCACTTTCTGATCTGCACATTGTCACTTTTCTCCAGCTTGGGTTTGTTACCACCAGGGCAAGTCTGGCCATAACCAACACAAGGCAGCACTGAAACTGGGATTTCATGCTACTTCTTTCTGTCAGGGTTTGAAAAGGCAGTAGAGGAAGACTTGGTACCAATGAAATATATGCCTCACTTTCTTCAGAGCCCTATGGATTTAAAAAGAAAGAAAAAAATACTCTTTTTGCACATAATTTACAACACTGGTCCAAAGATGCAAGAGGAATGTGGAAGAAAAAACTATGCAACTGCATGCTGATTTTGAATGCTATGCCAATGCCAAATAAACTTAAGTATTGCAACTATTAATTGAAATCCAACCCTTGGCTAATGTGAATTAGTGCTGGATTATAATGCTACATCATGATAAGCAGCTTGGAAATATTTCAGACAGACTTGGAAAGTTGTTCTCCCTTAGATTATAAATACTATTAACAGATAAAAAGCCATAACAGAGCCCATCACTTCAAAGGGGATCATCTGGCTATTTTCTAGCAGAGGAGCTGAAGGTACACAGTTTGTTAAGCCAAATCTGAAAACAGAAAGCAAATCGTAGCATCTAGAATTATTACTGATTTCTCAAGTTATTAACTTAAAGGATTACCTTGTTCACTTCATTTTTGTTAAGGATAAAACATTAGCTAGATATAATAAGGGATAAGACACCCCAAGCTTTTACTTCTTAACATTTGAAAATACACGTGAAATCCATATAATGACATTGGTTTTCCCCCCAGAGCGATGCCGGGGACAGACAGGAAAGAGCAGGGGTCTCACCTGGGCTGAGAAAAGGGTCAGGAGCTTTGGCAGGGAGCACCAAGTCTGAGACACCCAAGCACTTTCCCGTGCCTGCGCAGGACACGTCTTTGTTAGCAGTTTGTGAGATAGTCATTATTGACAGCTCCACTTGAGGTTACGCCGGTAGCTATGCAAACACGTAGTTAAAAAAGCAATGACAAAAAAGTCCTTCCCAAATGAACAAATTGCAAAGAGATAATGAAAGCAGGCAGACAAGGACTCCCCAGGGAAAAGGAGATTAAATTAAACTTGCCATCAGCTGATCAGCACAAGTTTTATTTTCAGCAAAACCCATCAAAAGATATTTCATTGCAAAACACTGCTGGGACAACTAGTTTTTATTAAAGGCTTCTAAATTTTTTTCCTGCCTACTCAAGCAAATGATTCAAACTTTTGCTCAGTCTCATAACATTGTTCACACTCGTCCGGCAAGTGGTGATCACAGCTGAGCTGTCCTGCTGAGACCTATTTTGATCTTGGAAATAAGAGATAACTCTGTTGATTAAATAGGTCTGTATTTAGACTGTGCTGTCTTGCCACTGATGACAGAGATTCAAAAAAGTGCTTCATGGGAAAGATTGCACTGGGATCTGTATGTCCAATTCTCTTGTTAGTACAATCCCCTTTTACTAAATTCCCCATGTACTCCCTATGGGCGGCTTGTCTTGATGGCTACAAATCTCTCATATAAACCACATAACTGGTAGTGACACATTTACAGCACTTTTCATCTTCACAACACTGTGTGCTGGTCAGTTTTTATTATACTTATCAGACAAAGTACTTTCCTTCTTGTCCACTAGAAAAGAGATTTTTTTTTTTCCCAGACAAGCCTTTAGCTTGGCCAGCTGTAACTACACAATAAAGCTATATACACATTTCCCAATATTACAGTAATTGATAGAAAAAGTTAAGTCTAAGCCCAGTATGTTTCTGTCTCTGTTCCCACCTAGCCCAGTACATCATCCTGAAAATGTTCTTTTTTATGGTACCTTAGTATTTGGTACCATCTGGGCCTGAAGTCCTACCCTCAAGGGTTTGCATTAGGCTCAGAAAGGATGAAAGCATGAACGAACAAGATCAGAGCTGTTGCAGGTTCAGCTTTAGGGGCTACAGAAAGTAAATTTCTAGTTTGTAGCACTTGCTTATTCCTAAAGTTATTAACCACTCCACTACAGTATTTATAGCTGGGCTGCCTGCCTCCCTTTCCCCCAAGCAAAGCTGTCACTATTTTAATGCCATAATAAGAAGCTGCTTTGCTAGTGTATAACTTCAAAGGGAAACTTTCTTCTTCTGCTTGATAAAATATTAATAGGGAATAACGAAGCGTGGTGACGTTACACAGAACCCTGGGATGAAGCTCTTCTGAGGCTGCGAAGCAGCACACTCCCCAGATGGTAGCTTTTGTTCTTGCCAGGTTAGCTAATAAAGTTGCCTACAGGAAGCTCTTTGTCTTATTTCCCAAATTGTGGCCAGGGACCAGAACTACTTTTCCAGCACAATCTGCTCCCTTTACAACCCCAAAGCTCCCAAGCAAGGTCACACCAGGAGATTCAGCTGCAGAGCAGGCTCCTTTCCGCTTCACACTTGTAAGGGTTTAGCAACAATGCAACAAGTTGGGAGGAAACAAGGAAGAGGCAGGAACAGGGAGGAACAGGCCAGAGCAAAGCATGGCCTCAAGCCACTTCAAAAGGGTACACGAAGGACGCATCCACCATCCCAGGCTGCATCTGCCAGCCAGACAGGTTTGCAAGGTCATGTACAAGCTGCGGCCAAAACGGCTTCTCTCTTTCAGCTAGAAAGGACCTGACAGGCTTTCCCCAGCCAATATTTGATGTGCAAATATGTCAGTTTAGTATGTCAAATACAGCACATGCCCCTGTCCTGTATTTTCAAGATCAGTCCCTACTGCCCTCTCTTTCCCCCTCTCCCTGTGCAGACAGACCAGCAAGCACCGTAAAGCATTACCAAGAAAGATTGTTAATCACCTGAGCCACCATCGTTTGCAGACAGGATTGTCAGCATATTTTATGCTATTACTGCACTTTGTAGCGGCACAGAGCCTGCACGTGACAGCTCGTAACAGACAGGGAAGGTGTTCAGAGAGGCTCTTGCATTTAGATGTATCTGCAGGAATCACTCACAGAGCTACTTGAGGAATTTAAACATGTAGGGTGGCTGGAAAGCTGTAAGGGGAGTTGTCAGGGTAAAAGGAAGCTGCAGAAAAGCTCTGACAGCAATTTTTGCCTGGGGGCTGGAAGCCCTCAGGTGCCAATCCGGCACAGGCATTTGCATTGCACAGGGGTAGCAGGGGGACACTGAGCTGAGAGGGACGTCTTTGCAAATGCCTCACCCTGGCCATCCAGCTCTGATGCAAGTAGGAGAATGCTAGAGATGTAGCTAGAGAGGAACTGCAAGGAGGACTGAAGAGAAAGAAGGAGGTAAGTAGTGCCTTCACTCCTCCCAAGCATTTTCCATGGTAGAGAGCAGCCCCTGCACATGTTGAACATCCTAAGGAAACAAATCCTAACACATCAAGTCTTAGATAAACTTCATCCTCTATCAAAGGAAAAGTAAGCACATAAAAGGTAAAAGCACATAAAGGCAAAGCAGTTAGGCTACAATAAAAGCACCAAATAATTAAAACCAAAAAACATCACGATGCTGAGTTGGTCCTTGCAATTGATATTTCAATTCTTTACTCTGCCAAAGGGGTTACACTCACTCTTGGGCAAGCACTTCAAGGTCCTCAGGTGTGAGGGGCCACCAGTAGGATCTTTGTGCCTAAAGAACACAGTGAATTCTCAGCCTCAGCTGTCCCTTTGGGCTCTGCACACACAGCAGTGAGGATCCTAGTCCTCTGCTGCATACGGCAAATACAGCAAGGACTGGGTTGAAAGACCAGGCTATATCTTGGTGATGGTACTGTGTTATCATTGTTTATGGGGCTTCTTACAGAGCTTTCACTGCTTTCCATCTCATTTCATAATGACTGGTATAATTGCTGTCATAGTCCTCAAACACTCAGGATTTAAATTATTTGCCAAGCACTTAGAATTATCTTAAATTTGAAGGGTACTACATGAAAAAATTGATTTTTGTACTGTCAGTGCCATCCCACAGGTTTAAATGTCACCACTGGCTAATCTCAATAAACATTTCAGTGCCCCAAGTCATTATTCACTATGGAAACATTGGCTTTTGGCCTCTGTAATGGGTATGGTACACAAGGTCCTGTGATGGAGCCAGAATTGCCTCACATGGTCGCTGCAGCGCCCAGCTTTCTCGTGTGGGAACAATGCAACAGTCGAGTCACTTATTCAACCTCACGCAGAGGAATATTCATTAATGTTTACTGATGTAGAATGCACACACTACATTAGTCACAATCCTATAAACAAACATGTTTTTCATCCACACTACATTAATCTTGATCCTATAAATAAACAGATAGAGTGCAGTCACCGCTTTCTGAGATACCCCCTGCAGAAAGCAAGTTGCTGTACCAGAATACATCCCTGAGCAGGGCCACAGCATCGGGTGCTTGTGAGGAGACCATGGCTTTGATTATTACTTTATAACGGGAGGGTTATTTAAAGGAAAAATGAGGGCTTGGGGGGGGAGGATAGGTAAGTTTATATATCATAGTACTGAATTCTAGTACTGCGTGGTTTTAAGGTGTGAGCTGCTGCCCACAGCCTTGGGTAAGAATTTATAACAAATCCAGACAAATAAAACCTAGTGTCCCCTAAACTGGGTGGTGACTGGGCTGCGCACAGAGACTTTTCCTTATGAGATGAAAACATACAGTATACCATGTTGCATTCACACAGTATCCCAAGTATACTTGTGTGTTACACTGAAGGAAAGTCACTATGCATTTCAACTTAAATACCTATATAAAACAGTTTACCAGCCACAGAAATGCAGCTGATCAGCTGCAAATCAGCTTGGGATGAAGAGGACATTGTTCCAAAGTGAGATGACAAGGAAGCGTGGGGAAGCAAAATGTGCTCATGTACTGTGGGATTTGAAGATCGTGTGAGTGGATGGTAGTGCCTACATATAAGCTGTAAAATCTGTTCTTAACAGTCCACTTTAGCCACCAACCAGCTAAGGAAGAGCCAGAAAAAGGAAAGAAAAATAAAAAACATTAGGATGATGGAAAGGTACAGAAAGAAAAACAGGATGAAACTGAGCCCTTTCAGCCTCAGGCAAGTGGGTCTAGAAAACTGAAAATAATTAGATACAGGAAAAGCAAAAGGAAAAAGGATAGGGATTGGTATTTAAGGCACAGCTTTGTTAATTATGTCATTCTTTGGCATGGTATTGGACTAGACCCTAGACATTTCTGTCTTTACAGCAAATAATAATGATATTTTAACATGTGATGAAACAATGACTAAGTGCATTTTACAGTGGGGTCTGTATGCACCTGCATCTGTATAACCTGAATTATGTTCAGGAGGCCATAGATCAGAAAGCAGAGCACTACTCAGATGATTGGTAATATGATGCATTGGCCATTTTAATTAACTTTCCCACTGGGGGATGACTGTTTATGTGCAGCACAATAAAATGCGTTCTTAATTTTTAAGACTTTGAAGACAACAAGACAAAATTAGAGCAAACTATTGAGGCTGTCCCTAGAGATTGTGGCCGTTGTGCTCCACGTTTCCCCATGAGAGGGCAAACCCAGTGGCGCTGCAGAGGGAGTGCAGATGGTTGCTACAGCATCAGATTTATTTGATATACAGAATGACTGAGGCCTAAGCAAATTTCTACCATTCTAACAATTCCATTCAGATGTTTTTATTAACTTCTCTTACTAAATCTTATCTTAGTAAAGCACTTAAGCAATCAGAAATAAGTCTGACTATTAATAATACTGCTTTCTTTCCCATTTTTCCGTCTCAAGAGGGTGTAATCAAGGGAAATGTAATTGTTTGTGAAAGACAACACCTGCATCATGTATCCATCATATTTCCACTTGGAAAGCTTCCTGGTGTGGCTGTTCTGTTGGGTGTGCATTACCTTTATACTCATTCTTAATGAAGTTGATTTTGTTATCAGAGACCTGGAAGCTGTAGCAGGGGGTGATATATATGTCCAGAGCATCTGTGTTCATTTTCCAGGAGATGCAGTTCATCAGAAGTGGATACACCTGACTAAACCAGTGGGCAAGGTATCTGGACTTTTTACTTTATTTAATAGTAATGAAATGTAACAAGTGCACCAGAGGGATACATTTCATAAGCAGACAAGCAGATGGGTGAAGAAATTTGACTTGCTGTAAAAAGCTTGTAACTGCCAAGCAGTCTGAAAGGCTCTGTGGAAAGAGGAGTCTATACTGCAAAGTGTATGCCCCCTTTGGAGATTTCACAAGTCTCTCTTTGGTGTTTCGGGTTCTACAGGTGGTAACCCTTAAAACATAGCTCCTGGCAGCTAGCCACAAGCCATACACTTTCAGACCACATTTTGCTTGAATTCCTCTGGAGTTTCCTCTTACACAGAGGCTGGTGGGGTGGAGATGGGGAGGACAGAGGTTGAAGTGTGAATCTTTCATTCAGTTGATTTAGTTTCCTCATGGAAAGAATGTTCCTTCAATACGTTGGATTGGAGCATCAGTGGTTCTCTACTTCAAATGCTCCAAAATCATACATGTGCCAGAGAAGTTAATATCAACTATCACCCAAAGATCTGGCATGTAACCAAGCCACAGAACACCAATCCCAGGCTCTCCCCCATTTGCTTCACACTGGTCAGAAAGGCAGATGTATCCCTTCTATACACTAAAATGGAGAAATTTCTGGTTTTATGGAACACAGTGGGACTTAGCTGTAAGTCCGTTCTGGGCTATATCTATGTCCTATGTCTAGGCTCTATCTTGGCTCAGCGTTGATATTTCCTAAGTCTGCTGTGACTGTGCTGCAACGATACTGCTAGATTTTTAATGCTTTAGATCCTTTGTCATTATGATCATTGAATCCACCCAAAAATACCTACATTACATCAAAGCAACAAAAATATCAGGAATAGAGCAAGAGGGAGCGTAAGTAGAGCACATCTCTCCTGCCATGCTGAGCAAGGGGAAACACTCTGCCACTGACTGCAGCCCTTAACAGCAAACCCTCCTCCTTACGTTCACAGCGTGCAATACACCAATTGAACTTACCAAAATCACAATCAATAAGACATTTCTTAGATTAGCTAGATTCAGAGGAAAGGAGGAAAGTTAATTAGTGTTGCTTATCCCTCAGTGAAGGCTCACACTGAAGGCCTAGGTCAATACATTTGAATAGATGCTGAAAGTCAGGCACATCACTGACAAGAGTAGTGGATGCCTGGCACCCCTAAAAACCAGACAGGTCACTATTTATTTCCCACTAGCTCTTTATTGTACCAGAATATCTGACTCAGAGCAGCAGCAATAGCGGTCAGCCTGCTTTGATATTTTCAATGTGCTAACCTGTTGCTTTGGTGTGCTCGAGCCTTTTGTCTTTGGGATTTCACATGCAAACCAATTTTCATGGTTATTTGTGTTCATCTGCAAGAGCTGTAAGTCATCAAAAGCAGATGCAGATGAATGCTCCACTACACATTGTGCGTTTTCCTTTTATTACTGACAAAACATAACAAGCCAACTTGACAAATTTATGTTTATAACCAGTCAGCCAGATGGGTGCAAAAATCTGATTTGCTATAAAAAACTTATAGTTGCTGAAAATCTTAAGGATTTGCTGGAAAGACTCAGCCTTAACAAATCATGCCAGGGCACTATAAAGACTGATCCTGCTTTGTCCAACTGTTGTCTCAGCATTAGCTTTCCTGCAGCCATGCCAAGGCTATACCTAATGTGGAGCTCTATGATGGTGTGTGCAGCATAGGACAGCTGGTGTTGGGGGCCAAAGGCCAGGCTGCCGATGTTACGGGGGTTTGCTCCAGACCATCTCTTTTCTGAATACACATTATTGTTGGAGCATATTCCAGCTACACACACCGAGTTCATTTGAAGGGAATCTGAGCACATGGAGATGTCTCTGCAACAGAAACCAAGGCAAAAGAAGCAAAGACAAGCAGGGTATTCACTTCAAAACCACAGTCTTGTCCAAAACACATTACTCCGAGAGTCATAGCCACACGAACATAGCTTTCCTGGACAAACAAGCGGGTTCACAATCAGCATGAAGTGTCTGTTAACTCCAGTCAGAGCTCACCCCTCTACAAACTGTTGTCACCCTAAGAAATCCAAGTCCCTGTCTCAGTTATGTCTTCTAGTCAGACGTCAGGTCTCAAGGGCCTGAATGCCTCCAAAGGAAGAGGGGATGCTTCTGCCAAAAGACCTCATGTCAAAAGCTGTTGTCAGGCCTCTGGGTCTGCCCTGTGCCCAAGCGACCCTGGTGGCTTGCAGACCTCCCTAGCACACAGGGACACCTCCCAGCCATCCCAGGGAGCCTTATTTCCACACTCCTTTACCTCATCTTCACCCAGAAGTGACTATTTTACTTTCTACTTAGTGCTAATGTGTTTTACAACTACAATTCAAATGAAATTTTCTACAGTCTGTATCATCTCTCCATCATACACAAGCAGAACACAGAGAATATAAATCTTTTAGCCTCCTTTTAGCAAAAAAAAAAAAAATTCTATTAGCAGCCTCTTGCACCTAAAATGAGAGCTACAGAGACACAAATATGTCCAAAAGCGACCATGGGCTGTTAGTCCAGTCAAGCTAGAAGAAATGAGAGCCAGTGAAAACACTCAAGGCACTGGGAAATTCTTTGTAGTTTTCTCCTGCTTCAGGCGTACACATATTGTGTCCTGATGGGGAAAAGATTGTTATTTACTTTATAATTTATGTTTTCTTAAAAGGCAGTTTTCATATTTTTGGCTTTTTCCGAGTCTCTGGAAGGCTGGATCAGAAAAGGGTCAAGGCTCTCCAGCTAGCCAAGCTTGCAGGGCAGACACTGCGATAGGAATAAAGTGTCATTCAGTATAAATGAAAACAAGATATATCTGCTAAGAAACAGCAAAAACAGTAAGTTGTGCAGATTCACACTGGATTTTGACATTGTAGTATGACAGGTATTCTTAAAAGCACTTCAGAAACAGATTTATCAGCCATAAACACTAAATGTAGCTGTTTGGACCACACCTGCATGGCTGCCAAATGCCAAGTTCTCTGTTTCATGCCCCATTGAGGCTTTAGATCCCCACTGGTGACATGGAGAGCCCAAAAATGCAGACCTGTGGTGGGAAAGCACCAAACACACCATCATTCCCACTCTAATAATGCTCCTGCCTGCTTTCCCGAGGTTGAGGCGACCAAGCATCACCAAAAAACCCATATCCTACTGCTTTAAAACCCAGCAGTTATGACTGGAATCCATAAATCAGGTTGGTTTGTTGGGGTTTTTTTTCCCAGACCTGTGGGACTGCTCCAAGCATAATTAGGTTTTGGGTTTACAAAAAATACCAGCATCTGTTGCCTGTTCTGTGCATGCTGCTAGTCTGAGGGGACTGCTCTGGGCTCACTACAGATTTTGTTCTCACAAATAGAGAAAACTTTGCTGAGCCTGGAGCAGGGCTGCTGGCCAAGGACCTTGGAGACTCACATTATATGTGGGACTGGGAGCAGAGGTGGAGGAAGGAGAAGAGGAAGGGTACTGAACTCAGAGTGATTTTGTCCTTCAGCTAAATTTAATTTGATGAGTCTCAGTTTAAATTAATACAGAGAAAATTCCCAATAACAGTTACTGCCAACAATCCCATTACAAAATAATGCTGGCATACAATAATCACAAACATATGTCTATCTCTCGCTTTAAAGTCAGTTCCAAGAATTCAGAGACCGGCCAAGCCCCTTGCTGATTAGCAAGGAAACATCCTCTTGTTAGAAGATAATAGTTTCTTTCCCCATCCAGCAACAAGGAAAAAAAAAAAAGCCCAAACAAAAAACCCCAACACAAAACAAACACCACACATCACAGCAATTCTACCACAGCAACACTGTCTCCAGCAAAACAAGATGCTAGTGAAGGGTGAGTGATCTGCTAGTCCTTCAGTTTCTGGATGAGACTCTGGTTAAGCTTCTTGGTAACTGTGGTGCCAGCACCATCCTCACTACCCTCATCACACCCCAAGAGCAGCAGCGAGGTACAAAACTGTGTAACACAAAACCTCTGGCCATGAAGGCTTTAAAGGAGGACTAGGGCTTTTTTGATAACTAACAAATATTTAAGAATTGCACATATTATGATGACCACAGGTGATGGTCACTGAACACATGACTGCTGGCATTCAACAGCCTCTGCAGAAAAACGACAAGAAATTTGCCAGCCCAGAAACTTCTATCCAAATCCTACTGAACTTCTATTTATGTTTGGGTTCAAACCCTTAGAATTCCAGCTAATTCAGAATTATTTTCATCCTAGATAAGCAGCTCCAAGAAGTTGCTCTGGTTTCAGACCTAACTTCTGCCTTGTTTGGACTCCACAGCTGGATCCTCCCCCTCTTCATCCAGATGCCTCTCTCCTTTCTCTGCACATGACAATGCTGTGAGTGCATTGTTCAAGCTGGATAATGCTTTTCTCTTCCTTCTCTAAATCCCATAAATGCTTCCAGGAATCCTTCCACTACTTTGAAAGTGCCGATTCACTTCCACAAGACTGGAGGAGATTCATTCCCATACCCCCAGCATCTTCCACGCAGGGGTACTAACCCATTAGATTATTAGGTAGTAAGTAGCAATGATTCTAACTCAGGGGACCATGCTCAGCCAGCTTGATCCTGAATACATTTTTAGGAATACATTATGTATGAAGGTATAACTATACAAGTGGAGCTAAAGAAAAAGAAGCTGTATGTTGAAACTGGGAAGAGCCAAATTACCTGCCCTGCTCCACACCACATTCAGTCCCAATACAGGAATTTTATGAAGTTAATATGAAAATATATTTCACAGCATAGGGGATTGGCAGGTGGCAATATATGCACCATACTGTCAGAAAACAAATAGTACATTTTGAAGGACATTCTCCATCAAGCGTTTCTTAACCAGGAGAGACACATACAGCCACACATGGCATCAGGAGCACGAGCCTTTGCACTTTGTCTTCACTACAGCCACTTGTAAAGAATTACACTGAAACCAAAGTGAGTTGTCATGCCATGAAACACAAGGTTGTGCAATAGCTGCCCAAGGGGCAGAGCAGTACTCCTGTAGAAATAAAGCAAAAATCTCCCTCACATTGTGTCTAAAATATGTGCAAAGCTGCTGGAAGCATTGCTGTCATGCACCAGGCTCTGGAGTCCCACAGGTTTGCCATGAATGACATCAGATATTTGATGCCAAAAGAACCAGGTTAGCAACTATATCATTTGCCTTTTTATTTTCTTATCTCTCCTTTTCTTAAAAAATAAATAAATTTTTTTTAAAAGGTAGAGGAAGGAAATGCTTAAAATAAATTTATGAAAGATTGATTAAAATGTGCCTTCAACTTAGAAGGGTAAAAAGCCATTAAGTGGACAAGGAGAGGGAAAGTGTATAATGATATGCTTACAAAATACGATATATGAAATGTATAATGAAGTTAAAATGGACTATGAAAGGAAGGTAGCATTTAAGGCAAAATAATAGGACTATTTCCAGCACATTTCAAACAAAAGGCTGGTAACATGAGTTGTCAAACATTTCTGAGATCAAAAGACAAAAACCTATCTCCTGAGGCATTTAAAAAAAATATTAAGAGAAACATTTCTGCTTGCAGGAAGGAGGGTAACAGGCACCAGAAATGAACATTTTCTTCTCTCAAGAAAATGCTATCAGCCATACTTAAACCCAGAAGAGACCAGGGGGATTCGTAACTGCAGATTAACAGAAAGGCACCGCAGCTGTAATCCCCCCTCAAATCCTGCAGAAAAAGGGAAAATGACCTAGGAATGACCTAGGGTAACCAGGAATAAGAGATGTACACAGCTTACTGCAGGGAAATGCAGGCGATACCTTTGCTCCATGATGTCTGTGTGGGACAGCTAAGCAAACCTGGGGGGAGAGAGAGGAAAGGGTGAGAGTTACTAGAGGCAGTTTTCAAGGCACAGACATGGCCACTGCTTTGATGCTGCCTCGACTTTCAGCGCAAAGTGGTGAAGAGTTAAAACACTGTGAGAAGAGCATGAAATCCCTGCCTGTGCCTCAGCACTGGAGTGCTTCTCACAGTGCAAATGTAATTACCTCCTCCATTAGCAGGCCATCAGGGCTGCTCTGTGGAAGCAACCACCTCCTGGTTATTTTGAAGTGCTCATCTGGCAATTTTGTCGGAGACCATCTAGATAAAATTAATTGAGGAGTCAGGGTATAACTGTTACAGAGAGTGACTATGTTTTGAAAAAACCCTTCCTCATCTCACTATCAGCCTAATCCTGTTTAACTACAGTATCAGTCATGCTGAAAAGATATGTCAACTCAAGCAATATCTTTTGGGTTAGGTTTTCAAGGGACTATATAGTGTCATAAATAGCAGTCGCAGGGCAAGCTTGGAAGCCTTCTTCCAAGCTGGAGGGTACAAACCCACCAACTCCAATGGAGTTTCCATGTGTGAAGTACATGCAAGATCAAGCACAGCCATCATAATTACAACACCACTTAAAGGTGTTTTAGGCTTCAGAAGTAATTTGATAGCATCAAGAGGAATAAAAGAGCGTGCACATTATTGTGCAACTGAATGGAGTCTCAGCATTGTTTTATATTACTTGGGCCATACAAGTTGGGTGGTTAAACTGGATGGGCTATTAAGACAACTCGCTATTTTACAGTCCTATTCTACCATAAGTACACAGTGAAGACATGAAGGGCCGTGACTTTTTCTAAAACCCAGAAAACAAAACACGAGTTCAGCGAGTCTTATGAAAGCTGAAGCCAAACACACAACAGTTGAAAGAAATAAGCCTTGGGCAGCTCTAAATTGTAAAGCATGACAAAGGAGAACTTTCATTTAGCACATGATTTATCTCTAAATATCTTGCCATAGTCTCGTGACACCATGAGTTGCAGTCTCTAGCATGACATTTTGAAAACTGTTGATTTTAAAACCAAATAAAAAAATACATAAATAATTAATGGAAAGAGGAATGAGATTTGTTAGCTCTTTCTGTATGAGTGTGGTCATACTGGAATGCTGTAAAAAGCCTCTTCCTTTTCATAGAAAAAACCACAGATAGAGAGTGAAAACCAGGATTTTAGAACTCTTTCTTAACCAAAAGAATTAAAAAAACCCCAAAACAACAACAACAAAACCCCAAAACAAAACAACAACAAAAACCAAAAAAAAAAAAAAAAAAAAAACAAACAACAACCCACACCCAACACAACCACAAAAAAACACCCCAAACAAACCACAACCCACAACTCTGACATCTGAAAAGATAAGACTAAGAAGCACCAAGGTGTTCTAAGATCACTGGTAGGTTACTACTAGACTTGTAACAGTAACTACAAAATTATTGTAACTACAAAATTATCTGATTTAATACAGATCTCAGGCCAGCTGGTGATTATTCAAAGCTTTATGAGGCAACAGTGGTATTTAGGTGGATTTTTACTTTAAACAAACTTTACAAGGCTATAGAGTCAAAAGGGACCCCTGAAAAAGGATTGGAAAAAATATATATGTAAAGCATCAAGCATCTAAATGAGGAATACAATAAAACAAACTGCAGTAAAGACCTTTAGAACACACTAGATGAGTATTAGACAAGGGTAAATATTGTTGCTAGCTTACAGCAAACAACCAATAGGTTTTAGGAGACCTATGAGGGGACATAAACACCTGCTACGCACAAACAGCAGAAAAGCATTTGCAAGAAAAACTTTGTCCATGCCAGTATTACCACAATCAGCAGCTGCACTGGCTAATCTGATGAGCGGTGATTTCATTTTATGCATCCAAAATAAGCTCTTAGGTAATACAATTTTCTAAGAGAGACCTGCCTGACAAATACTTGTTTCATATCAGTCTGCTATTAATTTTAAAATGTTGGTTTTATTTTAAATCCACTCTCATCTCCAGGCTGAGGTCTTTTTTCAAGCTTTCCTTCCTTCACTGCATAATTGATGCCATCTTGTGGTGGAAAAAAAAAAAGTGTCCTGATGGCTTCAGTCTCCTTTAATAACCAAAATAATCCTTGACTAACTCAGTGTTACAAGAACGGTGACTATATTCCAAATGCATGTCTCTCCCCCAGACTCCCAGCCTTCAGAACTGTATTTCCATTAAACTCTAAGCAGTTATTCCAGGACTGTGAAATTAGCTGAAGTGTGAGCTTTTAGAAATTGAAACTGCATGCAAATTTCTGCCTCATTCATAGCTGAGGTACCAAACCTGCCTCCACAGTGCTTCCAGGGACAGCCCACAGCAAGGCAGCTACTTCCAGAACCACCAACGTTAAAAGACTCAATCAATTTCTTCTCTTTTGCTGAGTCTTTCTCTTGCAAACTCATTACTTTCAGACAACTCCACTCTTACCCTACTTTTTGCTTCTTTCAAAGAGAGGCAGTATATTGCTCACATCATTCTGGGCATCTCTCTCTCCTCCTTTCTATCACCTGGAGACATTCACATACTCCTAGATGTTCCACTCGCATATTTTTCAAACTATGTTGCCTGTGTGCTGGCTTCATTTGTTTCATAGAAGTCTGGCTTCCCTCCTTCCCTTCAATGTGTGAGCTTACTCTACTTCCAGGCACAATGAGCTGGTCCCTCTGTCTCACTCCATCCTCCCTATCCCCTTCACCAGGGTGACTGGTTCTAAGGGTAACAGCACCTGGCACAGTTTGGATGACCTGCTGTTAAAGTGTGTTCATGGACAGAATGCCCAGGGGAAGCACACACAGATCCAGCTCCCTTCCTCAAACTCTTTCCTTTCCTGTGTATAATTATCTATTGCTCCATCAGTCATTAGTTACATGCCCCAAGCTGCAAAACACTTGTTCTTTAGGTATACCAGACCTCAACCTAGCAAAATGGCCATGCTGACCATCCATCCTAAAGCCTCCATGGACCTTTTTAACTCAGACCTACTTCTGCTCAACCCCCCCAGAGGGTGACTTGCCCACCCTTCACTCAGAAGGGCATAACCCCAGGGTTCCAAGGTTGTCCTGACCCTCTCCAGGCATCAAGGGCACTCCTGGCATGTCAGCTGGTGGGGCTGGATCAGGGAATGGTGCTGAACAAAGCTCAGAGTAGCCCTGGCTCAGAGGAGAGGGAGCAGGAGCTGGGACACAGCTGGAAATTTGCTGCTTTGCCTTTCTAACAGGGGAGTTGCCAAAGAAGAGCTTGAGAGTGGGATCTGCTGACCTCAAAGGTCTCCTCCAGAGTTCATAAAGCCTCTGGATTTACCTCTCACCTGCTACGAGATGCATTTTACTGTTCTAGTACAGGCCAGATGAAACATTTGCCTATTAACTAGCAAAAGCTGAATAACACCAGGAATAAAATCTTCCTCAGGCGTGCGAGTGAGCACGTCCAAGGAATAACAATGACAGAAAGAAAAACTTCCTAATTTCCAAGTCCTGGTTCTTAGTGAAGCTCCTGGATACAAGCAGAGAATACAGAAAACAGGACACTATTTGCTCACTCTGTTCCTCAGTCACCATCAGTAGAAATCTCTGGCTTTTCTAAAATTCATACAGAGCTACTGCCCAAGAGCCTGGGGCTCCCACCTGGGCTCTCTGCCACAACCACCTGCTGCACCCTGCACAAGGGAGGACACAACCAACCAAGACTGCGCATTCAGCTGCCTCGGTGAGATCCTCACCTTCCCCGAGGATCTCCAGCACATTTTCTTCTGTGTTTCAGGTTGCAGAACCGGCAGGCTTTTCTGAACAACAAATACAGCTAACTAAACCTACCTGCTTTGTGAAAGATAAGGAGTTGGGGGGAATCTCTATTTTAACTTAATTTGCTGTTGCTTTATTAAGTATTGGATTTTGGTTTATATAAAGGTAAACAATGTTATCACACAAATCTTAATCTTATAATTGCAGCCTCACTTGAATTACCTGATGATTAGCCTCTAGGCATAATGCTCATCTCATTCAATTATACCTTCATAATCATCAGATTCATTAATTTAATCCTCTGTGTGCTAAAACATTGTGTGGTTAAAGGCAACATTTAGCAATATTCAGAATATTGGCAGGGTTTCCCATTCTCTGCTGAAGAGTTTGTACAAGCAATATTACACCAAGAGGATCAAGAAGTTAATTTTTTCCTTCAAATCCTTGATGCATTGAGGTAATAGTGAAATAATAAAAAAAATTAGTACTTAATTATTTAATTTTAATTTCAGTGCATGCTGAGCATAGTGAATGGCCTTGAGGTAGACCCTGAAGAGGATTTGCCAGGACATGGCTGGGTGAGCATCCTCCTCCTGCCCGCACAGCTGGAGAAGCTGGGATCTGCCACTGGAGAGGATGCTTAGCCCCTAGGGTAAGAGTTTCACTTGCTGAATCACTACACATCAGTGGCTGAGTTTGATAATCCATCTATTAGCTGGGGCTCTGTAAGTGGACTTTTTTTTTTATTCCACAGTTGCTTTCAGCAGCATCTTGCACTGCCAAGTTGCACACAATTCCTCGATATTCCAATACTTCAAATAAAGCCCTTTGGAGTGAGGCTGAGAGATCACCCAGGTACATAGCAGGTCAGTGAAGGGCAGAAACCAGCCATCAAGGGTACGAGCTCAAGAGAAGCTGTCTTAAAGTGACAGAGGTGATGAATCCAGACACAGCAAAGTCATCATGTCAAGGTTGGCACAGTCTTTCCAAGCCTCCCAGGCCAAGCTCATCAAATAATTCTTCATTATAACTAGGATAGACTAAAATGGGGTGTCACACCTTTTGTCTTTAAAACATCAAATAATACCTGGCTGCAGAGCATGGTTTTGACAAGATTCCCCAACCCTACCATAACAAGGTTAAAGCCATTCCAGATGATAAAGGTGCCCTTCAAGATTTATAAGATACATAAAAATGAATAGCCTAAACCTACTTGTGAATTAACTTAGAGAAATCTTCCATACAGGACCATCCAAACAAAAAGGGACCATATGAGAATAGCTAACTGGCAAGCCAGTGCATGGCATTATAGGACATTTCTGTAGTCTTTAATCATTAAGAAAAGCAAGTATGTAGTTTATAAAAACTACATAAAACCAGCTATACATGCTCCAACTAGATGCAGAGTGACCAGGAAAGCTCAAGTATCAAGCACAGGAATTTTAATTTTAATTTCCTAGATTCCCCTCCCCCCCCCCGATTTCTAGCTTCTTACTAAATCACCATCTTTGACAACATGTAGAGATTGATGCAACACCACTTGTGGGTGAGAAGTGATATGGCTGACCTGCCAGCAAGTAAACCATAGAAACTTTCTCCTGACATGCCAAATATATTTGGTAAGGGGAAGGAATTAAGTAAATACACATGCAAATATACATAGGCCAATTTAATAGAGGCCTTTGAACTCAAGTGCTTACATTTGTACAGCCTGTGGTCTGCACATATCTTGTGTACTGAGCTACAGTACACAAGCTACAGATGGCTTCATTCAACAGGACAAATATGACTTGCACTACAGGAGGAGGTAGAAATATTTCACTGGCCTGTCTTCCAGGGTTGGAACCCCAGTACAGGATGGAAAGTGGAACCGAAACTATATTTAATGAAAGGGAGATTTATAGTTATTATTTTAACTTTATACCTGGTTTTGAATAATCTTTTTTTTTCCTCTAATAATATTTATTTCTGCAGAAGACAAATCCCCTCAGCATAGCAAGGATTCAGCAATTCAGATATGCTTCAGCAGTGGAGCTATGGTGGTTTTCCTCTATATATCTTTAGAAAGCCAACCTCAGGCATTTGCAAGGTGACAAATCAGTATTTTCTCAGTGGCTTTTGAAGGTTTCTTGCAGCTGGCTGAGGATGATATTAAAGTGACTTAGGGAGGAGTGAGCTGGTCTGATGTGCATAAGAATCTCCAGCTCCACAACAAGGCAGTCCTCCAGGCACCATCCTATACTAGTTATGACTCCTCCAGGGAATTTGTCTTTTTCTTTTAAAATAAATAAATAAAATCCTAACTTCTCAGTTATTTACAAATTTGCAGTCACATAGAGAGCTTGTGAAGCCTCTTGCTATCTTTACACCACTTTTATCTGGGCTTTGGACCAGCAATTAAAGACACTTGCGAGTGGCTGATGGCAGACTGGCACTGCTACAGCAGGGGTGAGAACAGGAGTTTGGCTACAGACTTGATGTGTTTAAAATGATGCCCAACAAATTAAATTAAATTATACTGAAGCCAGTGACCACTTAGGGACCATTAGAATGTCAGTTAATTAAAGCTGGAATGACCAAAGGTTATGAGACAAATTGTCATCCGTTAATCTGTCAAAACCTGAAAAGGAAATGCCCTAAGCTGCATAGGGGATATTTTAAGGTGATCAGAAAACAGAGCAAGTTACCTTTTCCCACATTGACTTGCCTATTTAAAGCTTCTTGCCTTTAGAAATAAAAAATGCCATTAAAAACTTAGGAATTCTCTCAGAAAACCACAATAAAATCAGGTTCCACTAATAATCCCATCTATAAATCATGAGATTTGAGAGAATTGGTTGTAGTTTAAGATTAAAAGTGACAGGGAAAAATATTTCATTGAAAAGGTCCAATTAGTTCTAAAAGTATGCAATGGTAAAATTTATTACATATCTGATCTTGGTTTTACCTACTGCTTTTTTGTTTACTTGGAATCAAATCCAGAATACTTCTCACTAAAAGAAACAGATCAAATGAAGAAGAGGAGAGCTTCTTGGGAGAGCAAAAATTAAAGGAATCTGTCCCTGATTTGTTTAAATGGCATTTACAAAATGAGTTAACTGCAAAAAGATATGGATTTCAGAAACAAGGACTTTCTCCTTAACAGCCACATTAAGAACCAGAAGTGTGTGCATGTCTCATCTCACATACCTTTTCAAAAAAACTAATTAAAAACATGACATGGTGTCAAGCTTTTGTGTAAGTCTAAATCTCATCTCCATAAACTAATAGAAGCTTTTCTGGTTCATCAACAAGCCAGTGACAGCACAGGCAATCAGTCCCTTCCTATGCAATACCTGCTTCTGTGTCACAATAGAAAAGTAAGATTCTAATAACCTTTCAGGCCTTATTTCTTGAGTGGAAGGAAAAAAAAAAAGCCATCAAGACAGATTGAAACAAATAAAGGGCTCCGAGTAATTTTTTGCCCTGCAACCACCCGTACATGCTCAAGAAAATCACACTCTTCGACCTCCAGAAATTTCTAAACGTTACTTACAGAGCTGAGCAGCTTTTAGGTAATGGCATCAAGACTTAAATTTAAAATTACATTTCCACTACA
Organism: Megaceryle torquata; assembly: GCA_024611175.1. Classification (NCBI taxonomy): domain Eukaryota; kingdom Metazoa; phylum Chordata; class Aves; order Coraciiformes; family Cerylidae; genus Megaceryle; species Megaceryle torquata. The sequence continues at coordinate 187,295 of JANIJG010009834.1, forward strand.
TTTGAATCCCAGAATCCAGCAGCTGGAAAGCATCCATCTCACTCTTCTTTTAATGGGATCTCCAAATCACTGACTTTTTTTCATGAGGTGGTTTCCTTCAGTTTAAACTTTGAACAAAGCACAGGGAGCACACCATGTCTTATTGCTAACAAGACTCTGGGGCAACAGTGATGGGGCAAACTTCCATTTCTACTGGAATAAAAGGGAACTTCAAGGGGTCTTGTAAACAGTACAGTAGCCAGATGACCAAGATACCACACGCAGATGAAGACCTAACCCACTAAACACTGAAGTAATACAGCTCTGTGGAGCAGCAAACAGCTGGAAAAAAAGAATCTGGAAAGTCACTGTGGCCCAGGAGGTAGGTAGTTATCACAGCCTGGCATAAATACCACTTTCACCAATTACTGTGCTTCATGATTCCTTTCAACAGAAGGTTTAGTCAAAATGTACTTGGAAAGCTATCTAGAAAAAGCAAATAATATTTTACATATTTCTATTTTTTATACATGTCATATATATTTTTATATATACACGAACTATATGCATGCTACAATGCTGTGCAGATAGTTACATGACAGAAGGAGGTTGCTCCCCCCAGACTGTCCAGACCAGCATATTCTTCATAGTGGTCATGACTAAGGATTCCCAATATCTGCACCTTTTTCTCTGGGTGCAGAAGTCCAGTGTGACCACTTGGCGCCCATGGCATGCCCAGCATGCCTCTAGGACTTAAGAAAATGAATGTAACTGAAATAATTCCTTCATTTCTTCATCCACATACACAAGCAGTGGATCACAAGAGGTGCAAAGGAGACTCAATTTTTAACTATTGGAAGAATCAAAGAGCAAGAGTGTTGAAAGACGACCCATAAAATAGGCAGAAGAGCATCCCATGCTAATCTAGCTCCTCTGGTTCTCCTTCCCTCCCTGTGCACACATCACGACTCATAGGCCTTTCAGAGAGACAAATCACCAGAAAGTTAACCTCTTTTCTGGATAGATTGGAAGAGCTGAGGGCAAGAGGAGGTTGAGACCAGCTCTTCGTTTGGCTTAGGTTGCCACAAAGCCTGGATCCAAGGTCTTGGACAGCACAGCATTGAAGCCAACCTAAACCTGCATTGCTCCCCAAAAGAAGTAGGGTCCAGTCCTTACTCCTAACTTCTCACTTCAGACCCAGGTAGCCCTTCCTTGACACCAAGGGGTGAGATCTGATCCTTTTATCTCATGGTGCTTTTTTCTAAGCTCATTTCCAGATGGGCTCATTTGCATTTTGCTGCATGGGCAAAGATGTGCTGTTCCAGTGCTCTGTGTCACGGATCACCCACCACTGCTGGGTCTCCAGGTCCTCATCACCAAAGGAACAGCACAAGCTTTTGCAGGATTCAGTCCTGAATACAAGAGGCAAAAGGCCAAATTTCTCCCAGGCATTCTTGGTTTGCCCCAGCTGGAGAGACAGCCTCAGCCTCCCTCTTTTTATTTTTCCATCAGTGAGGGATAACTTCTGCTTTGGTGGGTTTTTTTAAGGGAAAAAATTAGCAGAGAATCAAACTGTGAAGTGGGGTAAATGACACCCCTAAGAGCAGGCAATTATCTTAATTAAGGCCACAACCCCACAATGAACACCTTTTGCTGCTAAGATCAATTTAAATTCTCCCCCCTCCTATCAGCTGTGGCTCAGCTTGCTGCTCCTTCAGGCACCTCACACTACAAAAGCAATGACAATCTACATGGCTTAAAAAAAAAAAATACCCTTTAAAACTCCAGCTTCTTGTCTGCAAGTTATTTTTAACATGTGTCAGCAAACAAAAGGCTCAGATATGATGAAGCTGTCAGAGAAGGAAGGATTTGTATTACAGTATTAATGCAGATTGATCCCCATCTATATACAACATATAGCACAGGTGCCTGTATTATGAAGTTGAACTGCTTGAGAAGAAAAATACATTTTTTTTCCCTTCTGAATGCAGTGCAGGGTGTCTTCCCAAAAATAGTAAATGGCTCTCACTAGCCAAGTTTGCACTCATTTATTTGGCTGTGCTGACCCCCAGAGTCCAGTGCTCCATATGGCACCTCCCAATGCTGAAACCCACCCAGGCACTACCACATTTCCCACCCACTGCCACTGATTCAAAGAGGGTTTGCTGAAGGGATTGGCTCCACTGGCTGGGGGTAATTGCACCCTGGCAGCATGAGAGAAACCAGACATTTACCCTGCCTCAGCTCAAACTGCTGCATGCACAAGAAATGGCAGAATTAACTAGGTAAGGGAGAAAACCCTGCGCAGGCATTACTATAGAAGCACACAGAGAAACTCATGGGGAAGCTGTCTGATTATATCTAATATCTCCAGCCACACACCTGGCAAAACCCAAGTTATCTGTCATAAGCACCAGCTATGGTAGAAAGGAAGACTATTTCTGCTACTTGAGTCAGGAGGATGCTGATAATATTTTCTATTTTATATTGTGCATTTTTAGTACTTTAGTATTAGTCTGAGATAGTTGGTTGGTTGTGAATCAATTATTACCTTAAATGAAAAGAATTGTCAAACTAAAATATTTGCTTTTTTTGCTTTGGAGTTTTGTATTAATTCACTTCCCCTGCCCTCCTCTTTGGCTGTCTTAGTGCAAGCCTGAAACTTAGGAAGAATGATGGAAGCATGTCAAGATCTCACCAATAAGAATCCCCACTTTCCTTTTAGGAGCAACCATTCTAGGCTACTTTTATTTGGAGAATTTCAACATTTCTCATAACTGGGACACATTTTATGCAAACACTTATTCATGGTCTGGGTTTGGTTCACAGCACTTCTGAAAAATATGGATACACAGAGGAAAATAACAACAGAACAATCTGCCAGACTGGAAACTTTATTGTTTTGACTCTACTTCTTTGGGAGAAAAAAAAAGTATTATTTGCTAGGATCAGACTCTTGCCTTGTGCCTTCTCCTTTGATCTAGGAACTAACTGAAGTGTCTTTCTCTTGCACATAGCATTATAAAGTGCATACAATTTCCCTTACCCAGATTTAGATCTCCTCATGGATGAGGGTTTAGGGTTTGGTTTCTGTGCAAGATTAATATAACTACATACTTTTTAAACTTTGAAAGCTCAATGCCACCTTCAGCCTAGGGAAAAAAAAAAAATGAAGTTTGTCTTCAGGTGAGAGACATTTTTCACAACCCAGATGAGAATTATCTTCCCTCTTCTCCCTGCACAAATGGCAACCTGATAAATCTCTTATAATTTCTGTATATCCTCCTGTGAAGATAGGAGTTTTGTTCTTGGCTGTGCTTCCCAAACTCCACTTTTTTCTGCACCACCTTTTAGACTGACACTTGTCTCCTCAGCCACCACTGTAGCTCAGGGGTCTATGAACAACACCCCTGAAGCACCCCCCTCAGTCACAAGTGTGCTGGACACCTGGTTGGAGCTGCAACATACTCCCCAGCTACAGGCTGGTTGTCTGACACTGTGTGCACATGGGGGACAAAGATAAAGCACTGAAGCAGGGGAAAAAACAAAACAAAACAAAAGAGTAATAATAAATAGCATCCTGGAAATGAACCAGAAGAGCAGTATCGCTTGATGTATCATTCAGGAACACACAGTAGTCTGAAACCCTGTATCAGCAAACACACTGCTATAGCACCCATGCTGGGACAGCCCAATGGGAGCCAGAACCAGGACTCCCACCTGCAAACAAGCTAGAGCCCCTCAGCAGCAGCACCTTGACTGCAGTCTGTGCCTCAGTGCATCCTATGCCCAGCAAGATCACAGCATGGAGCCCTGCACTCTTGCATTCAACACCAGATGCTGCAATATTTTGCCATAAGCAGGTGTGTTAAACACTGGAACTAGGTAAGTGTAAACTAGATATTTAGGAAAATACCCAGCTCCAAGCACAGGTTAAGCCAAGAGACCATCCATAATGCTGCATGCTCAATGCATCACCTTGTAGGAAAACATCCTCTACACTTAAGGGAGCAATCCTTACCATTTTTCTTCTCTCAGCATAAGTTATTACAGATGCAGAGAGAACATAAAACTTCACTGTGACCTTACTCAACTGCCAACACCATCCACAAAATGCCTGACCCTAAGTTCCTTTGCCAAAAGAGGGGCTTGGATTCACCTCTATCCAAGCAACAAGCCACCCGTGCAACATGCATAACCCAGTGCTAAGAGCTTCCAGCCCTTTCATACATACCTTTTCTCCCGCAGCTTCACGCTCTCCTCTGGCCACACAGGGTACAACATCCCTTCGATTCTGCTCCAGTACATCCCCTTCTCAGTCCACACAGCTTTCCATGACTTCTACTATAACAATTACTTTGTGGTCTTTACCTGGTGAGAAAACTTTGTTGGGACCAACAAGGAGTATAAAGCATCTCAGGGAAAGAAAAAGCAGAAGAAAATCCAGGAAAGCAATTAAAGTTCCCCTGTGCAGAGTAGCCAGGGCCAGACTGAAGGGATATATGGGAGTGAAGCAATCAACACCTGCAGCTTGAACCAACTGATAGCAATTTAGGTTTAAGTCATCAGGCAGGTGTTTCTGTTTGAAGTAACTCACTTCCACCTGGCTTCACAATTTAATTTTTTTTTCTTTCTTTTTTTTTTTTTTTTAAAGGTACCTCTAACAAAGTAACTGCAGTCCCTGCTTGTTCCCAGTAAGTACCAGGACCAATTATAGCTATAGCAATTTTAACAGTTAAATTACCAGTGCTCTAAACCTCACTCTTCACATAATGCTGAATGATTTGTTTCAGAGTGATGATATCATTTTTTGCTCTTGGAATTTGTGTCAATCTGTATATTAATAAACATCGGTTTTAACTAAGAATATAAAAATAAAGATTTCATTTCTTGTTAGATATTCCCAACATCTCCTGTGCTTTCAAAAAAGACATGTTTTACATTCAAGCTGTACCTATTGAAAGCTACCTATGTAATTAGTAACTGGACTGGTTTTTGAGATATACCAGTTCTTTCAGACACATAGTACAGAAGTCCCTTCGCACGCTAGGCTCTTGTTAGCCACAAGCCTTCCAAACCTCCTTTTCTTTTGCTCCATCCACTGGGTTAAGTCTGGACCATGGTGCACTACAGGAGATACAGGCTAAGACATCATGGCCTGCAGCCTTTGTTCTTTGCAAAGCCTGAGCTAAAGAGGGATTTTAAGAACCACAGAGGAGAAGATAAAGCAAGTGAGTCATGGACTACTGATCTCACAGGACACTGTTCACTGATGAATGTTCTGGCAGGATAGAATCAGACTAGGATAAAGGGAGAAGAAGGGAGAAAAAATACTGGAGTCATAGTCAGCAACTGGTATCCTACATCAGGTTGAGTGGTAGAGATAAGTCCTAAGATTTTAGAAAGCCATTCAGTGTAAGAGCCCTCAGGCATTTAAACCCTCAAACTTGGTCTGAACTTGGAAAGTAATTTAGACAAAATCTACCACACCTGGAATGATTTTATCTTGTTCACCTTTCTAGGTAACCACAAATTAAGTGGCCCAGGCTGTTTTCCATTAGTCCACAAATTAGCTGCAACTTATCAACAGCAGTTTTTCCACTAACTAACTGAGGTCTGTTATCACTACAGGTCTGTGCAGCTGCCTTGGGGATTTTGGGGCACTGGCTCAACCTTCAATGCTCTGGTGCATAATGTGTGCCCTGGGATGCAACAGCAATGCATTAGAGCACATATGATTACTTACTTCATATATATAATTGCATTTTAAACTGAGCCCATAACATGCAAATTTATAGTTCATTAAACTTTCCTTACACAAGTAAGAAATATCTGATTCTGAATTAAATTAGTCTGGAAGTCTGTAGCTCTGTAAATATTGTAGTTTCCATTAGAGAAAATTCTATCATGAAAAAAAAAACAACCCCCAAGTAACTTGGTAAGGCTTCTGGTGGAGGAGGTGGAGGGTGCCTGTAGCTCCAGCTGGACGGGTGGCTGGCTGAGCTCCCTGACACAGCACCAAGGTGACTTTGAGCACAGGAGCCCTGTGAAGCTGGACGCTTTTTGCTGTTCTCAACAGAGCTGTGTGGTATTGCACAATACACACAGTAAGCAAAATGATCCATGTAGAAAAGGTGCAGGGAGGCAAAATGGGGCACCAGGAAGAGATCTGGTCATGAGCAGAGCATAAAGTAAACCAAAACTTTCTATCCAGGTGTGTCTCAGATTTGTGTGACTTTCCCAGCATCTCTAGCAGAAAAACAAAGCCCTGTAATTTCCTTAGGTAGATTCAAGAAAGCTGAGCTGTGTGGAACAAAACACAGGACAGAAAGAAATGCCCCTTCCCAGGGTGGGGAAAAAAAAAAAAGGGAAAGAAGCAGCCAGCATATATACTTGGTTGTAATGCAATAAAAAATGTCTTATGAACACGCGCAGTTTTTCTGATGTTGCCTGCACAAGTTTGGCAGCTGGGACTCACCAGCAGCAATTGCTTGTGCTTAAAAAGCCTTAATAAATATCAAAAGGAGTCTCAGGGTACATTTCTGTCCCAATACAACTCTGACTTCAATAATATGGTTTAAAATAGATTTTACTATTTGTGCAGAGGGACAAACTCACCACTGGGAGAGACAACAGGAGAAAGAGCATTTTGTAAAGAAGTATGAGAAAGACATTGAAAAATAATATTTCAACCTGCTTTAGAGAAGAACAGATCCTTTGGGGCAGGCGTTGTACATCCTTTAAAGGGCCCCTTTAGAAGTTTAGCTGATTGAAAAAAAAAAGACTTTAACATTTTAAACCCTGTAATTTACTGAGCAATATGCTTAGCAGAGGCTGGGGAAGTTTGTAATTTAAGGAAGAAGGAGAAGGGTCATGATAATATAGTTTGTAAATTGAGGCCAAATCAAATACACTGAGCTTCAGCAGCTGTGCCAATTAAATCTCATTCAATTTGCTGAACAAGAACATTAACATTAATCACTTTGGCAAATTTCTTAGAATATTTCATGTCACCAAGTAGTTCAGTGATTTCGTGCTTGTTTACAGTGCAGAACAACATTGTATGAAGCAATATCATCAGTCACTGAGCAACTGCAGGATGCTCTAGGTATCCCTGTGTGGTTCATGGCAGTGTTTCAGTAGTGGTCCTGTGCCTCCTAAAGGCTAGCTCTTCTCACAAGTATCCAACAGACTTTTCTTCTAATTGCAGTTATTTTTTGCCACCACACAGTACCCTCAGCATGGCCAAAGAACAAGCTGCCAGCCAGGGGAGAAGCAATTTTGCCTTCTGAAGCCATCACATCCATGTCATATCATCATTGCTTGCAAAAAGGAGATCCTGTGTAAACTTCCCACTGCAGTTTAGGGCACACAGATGCAGGGAAACCCTCTTTGGCCCTATTTGTTCATTTAGGCCTACAACTAAACAGGCTCATCTTTCATCAGATGTTTGCAGTCATTTTCTGCCCTACCTTTGATGCTGTTTCTTGATGACTCATGTACCAAATTATGCAGATGGGGCATATCTCATCCTGGGTTATTTCAAAATGCCTGCTACCCAGCAACAAGAAGGGGAACTTGTTTTCTAAGGTTGACAACAGCGACCCAGGCTGGGGCACCCAGCCTGAGAAACATGTGGGTGTGATAGTCTGCCGGAGAACAACAGGAATGAGCATCACCTGTGATGAGAAGTTCAGGTCATCGGCTTGCTTATTAGAGAGAGCATTTAGGGGGGAAGTGTCTTTCAGTGGGTAAAACTCTCAGCATTACAGAATCACACAGCATCAGTGATGCTCCCTGGAAACAGCTTTCCTGCAAGCCAGAGAGCTGCTCTGTGTACCAGCAGAGATGAGGTGGGACCTGAACTCACTGGGCTCACGTGTGCTGCCCAGTGCAGTGGCATGGGGAAATTCCCAGTTCAGTCAGGGAGCAGAGCTGCTCCACCATACCAACCCATGGATGAATTTTCCCCATATTTCCTTTCCTATTCATTTCTTTGTTGCAAAAGCACTTACCCTTCTGAGGTGGAAGAGACAATGTGGGAGATACCATTATATAGCCCTTGCCCTGCCGAGGGTGAAATCTAGAGTGCAACACCTGCCAAAAGATTAAAATGTAGGATTCCAAAAGAATAACAACAGAAAAATTTCAAGCAGCAAAATCAAGGTAGGGAAACTTCTTCGTGTATTGCAAAGGATTTTCTTTAGCCGCAGCTTCATAGATTTATCAGTTTAAATATGAATAAAAAGGGGCCAACTGGGTGAGAAACATGTAGTTTTGAAATAAAATAAGGAATAGTTGCAAAGTCCCTTGGCCTCACAGAACAGCCCCCAATATGTCATTACCTGTTCATCATGTAATTAAATACCAGGATCCCATGTGGTAAATTTGACAATATACATTGTTATGAGGCACGAGAGCATTTCTGGAAAACTAGAGAGCTCAGTGAGACATACCATAAGCATAAGACAAAATGAGTTGTGATATTGTTTGTGCTGATCTTTCCAGTGATGTTGAAAGTGTGTTACTTTCTGGTGTTATTAAGAAATATTGAGCCCATGGGGGTAAATTCTCCTTTTCATGTTTCCTCTCTTCCCAATTGCATTCACTGAAAGGTTCCATCTTTTGACACTGATGCCCTTAACTAAGGGCCTTCCCAACCCTGAGAGAACACTCTACTCCTGCACCCTGGGAGCCAAATGGCCTTAAACTTCCCTTGGAAAAGGAGCAGCACAAACCCTAGAAGAGCATGGCCTCTAGAGCCAGGCATCAGGGCAGCATCTCCTCCAGCATTTGGATCTCTCAGCATCAGCATGTTTGAGTAAGGCTGCCCCTCTCCAAAGGACACAAAGTAAACCCAGAGTTCATATTCACTGTAATCTCTAATTACAGTTAATTTCCCCTCTAGGAAAAAAAAAAAAAAAAAAAACAAAAAAACCCCCATGTTGAGTGAAGAGATTTCTCCTTGCTGTCAGAAGCCAATGAACTCAAAACAGCCCTAGAATTTCATTGGTCCAGTTTTTATTGAAATTAAAGGGAGGGTAGGGAATTACAACGTGATTTTCTTTTATAACATAAAACACCTCAGTGAAGAATGTTTCTTGAGTCACTCATTGCACTGGACAAGACAGCTGTCAAGAGGATTGCTTTTCAAAGTCCTTGGTCCTTCACACTCATGCAAAAGATTTTTTAATTAAAAAGGGAGCTTATACAGTCAACCACCTCATTACAGTATACAGCCAGCTACTGCACCAACAAAGTCTGTTTTACAAAAACAAATAATTTGATACCCAGGTAAATTATTTCACAATTGTCCATTACTCTTAAGTGGTTTATTTTAATACATAAAATACACAAATTAAAATTATATATATTTATTGTCACCGTAGAGGAAAATAATTTATAAACCCATAAACAAAGATAAGAGCAGACAAAAAAAGGTGAATTAACTCATTTCCAGACTATAATGTCTAACACTCCCAAACACTGTAGCTTTGAGCAACAAATTATGCTCATGTGAATGTGGTTTGTGGGTATGATGTTCAGCCAAGGGGGCAACTGCTCCGATACTACATTCATTAGTAATGAATCCCAAAGGTTAAAACCAAGCCGCATTTAACAATCATGTTTTAGCCTGATGAGTAGGCATTGCACATCACTGGATATTAAGGGTTTTGGTCTCCAAACGCACATGAGAGAACAGTATTGAGCTTTCATGGCAGTGTCATGCAAATGTTGCCAAGTGTATTGATGGTAATTACAGTGCTGTACACATCTGTATAAAAAACCTATTTGGATAAACTGAATCAACTGAAAATTGGTTTTAATCACCCACAATTTATCTATCAGGCACAAATGGAAAAGATGGACTTGGTTCAAACTTGTTTAAACAACAGATTGCTCGAGGCAAATGCGTCCTGCTTTACAGATGCCTGCCTGTTTTGCAAACCCAGCAGCACTTGTAGCCACACAAGATGCTGCCGGGTTTTGTGGGTGCACATCCCCACAGACGCTTTGCATTCTCCACAAGATTGAAGTAATCTTTGGGAAACCCACGGATGGGGGGTCAGCACATACCAACCCCCCCAACAACAGAAGAGACCTGAGGAAAACCTTCATATTCACAAAGGACCATTGTGAGGGAGAAGCCTGAGTTTGGTTTGTGAAGCTTTTATAAAGCCTCCTGCAATAATTTCACTGGTTTTGGCAGCCTGGGGGGGTTGTGCACACACACACTGGTGTGTGCCTGGCATCCTCCATCTTCACGCAGTGCTGTGCTCACGCAGAAGCTGAGAAACAAAACCGCTGAGAGGCAGCTTGTCCACCAAGCTGGCCTTCCCATGCAAAGACATGGCACAAGAAAATGAAATCAGAGTATTTAAATTGTTGTAAAATAACTAATATTTTTAAAGTGTACTGGCGACTGAAGTAACGGATTTTAATTAATCTCATAATGCTGAACCCAATGCTGTCCTTCTAATAGGTTAGAATCAACATAAGAGCTATTCCAGATACTTTATTTCTTGTGCAGAAAACATACAGACTCACACCTACATCACGGCCAGCAAAAAACTGCACTGGAGTATAAGAATTAGATCCAGAATTTAACAGAAGTGTCATTGGCAACCATAAAAAGCAATCCAAAAAATTATTTAAAATTGTCTTATAAAAGTATTTACAATAAAATTAGTTAGCACTAATGCTACGTTTTCAGTCCTTAGAAAAATGCAATCTGTAAAGGACCTGGCTCAGGTGCTCAGAATTAACAATACAAACATGAAACCACACGACAAAACCAGACAAATTCAAAAAGCATTTCAAGGAAGAGGGGGGATACAGCTGGTTCATCACGTGTTACGGTTGTTGATATTGCATAGCTGGAAAACGAGGTCACTTGACTTGCATAACACTGCAACATTTGAGAAGGAAAGAAAGAAAAGTGTCATTTGCCATCAAAGAGAATAGGCTGCAGACAGGAATAGCATCACTCATCCCTGGCAAGGGCTGCGATTCCAAGCCCTGGCCAGCGAGCTGCTGGCCGAGGCCAGTAGTGGGCAGAAATGCCATTTTACAGTAGCAAATTAGTTTATAAGGAAGGACAGTTTATAGTGAGATCTCTAACAGTTGAAAAATTATGCAACCTTCAGGCACAGACATCTTTCACATCTGACAAGCACAGCAAGTTTCAAACTTGCATCTCTCTAGCAGAACTACTCTCTAACAAAATTTGCTACTAGTTTTTATCTCTAGCCCACATAAACTCTTAGTCTCTGGATAACATTTGCCTTTGCTCCAGCGATGTGTGAGAATGTCAGCTAGTAACTGTCCCCAGCTATCGAGCTGTAGGTTGGGTTATAGAGCAGCTATTCACCTTTACATTCCCTATGTCTATACCAGACCTAAGGAGAGCCATGTCTGCCCAAATGCTTATCCACTCCTATACAGTCATCCCAGTCTAACCAGAGGTGCTAACTCTGACCAAAACACATGACTGTCCCATTTTATACTCTATTCCCACAGGCTGTGTAAAAAGGAAACATCTTTTTGGTGTTTGCTTTGGGGCAGCAAATCTGAGTCAGTCCAACCCAAGGCATCATCTTGCTTACATCACAGTAAAGATGCACCTCAGGACTCTGATCTGAAGGCAGCTGCAGTCAGGGATACATCCTACCAGCCTCAATAGCTTTTAGAGGAAGTGACACCTTGTTTTGGCACATTTCACCACAGACTGTAGAACCTAAAGAAAAAATTTTAAAGGGTATTACAGAAGACTTTTTTATATATATATTGTTATTATTTTCAAGACCTCTGAGCTGACATACACTGAAAGGGTAGACATCAAGAAGAATATTGCCACTTCTTTGAACAGTTTGCGTTTGCTTGTCAAAACAAGCCCATCCAAAGAGGAGTGGGTGCTACCTCACGTTCCCCATGAAGGTCATCGCCAGCAGCAAAGGTGGCTGCTGTCTCCCCCACAGTAAACAGGCACCCATCTTACAAGGCCCAACTCCAACACTAAAACTGTACTTATTTACAGAAGTAAATAAGGTGTCTACAAAAGCTGCACAAGGTGATGTAGCCTTAGATACCTCTGAAATATATTTTAAAATATTTTTGTACTGTAGGCCACATGGAGTCATTTTGATAGGAGATCTAAGGAGAAAGAAAAGAACAGAACACCACTGGCACGTGCTGGAGGCTCAACAGTAACGTGGGTAGATTCAGTTGGACAGGCCAGCTGCCCACTATAAAAAGCCTCAACTGATCTACAGGGGGAGAAAATTAAAACCCAAACAATAAAAAACAAAAAAGGAGAGAAAATATTTTCCATGTAGCTGGGGAGTCTTTTGGGAGTCCATCCCTGTATTCAGAAGCATCCCAGAGCTCACAAGGAGAAACCCAAACATTTTTTAAAGTCAAATATCTTCTTAAACAAAAAGCTTTAAGAATTTGGGATGTAAGCAAGACCTTGCAGCTAGATCTAGGTCTGTCTATTTTGAATAATCTTACAAATTCTTGATACTAATAGAGGAACTCCTTCAGTACGGGCAAGATTAAAATAGCAATTACAGTGAGAGTGATGAGTTAATCTCCACACTCTGGAAGTATTAAAACACCGTGGGTATTTCACTTTGCTCATTAATCCCTGCTTGGGTTACAGAGGGCTCTCACTGTATGTTACGTATGTACATTAACAGCACCATAAGATATATCTTTTAACATCTAAATGTTCTATTAGGAGATGACATCGAGATGCTGGACAGAGCTAGAACTGGGGCTTTCAGCACAGCTGAAATGCACAGGTTGGGAACGCTCTATTCAAGCAACATTTGTTTCACAGGAGTAATAAACCCCATCAGAGCAGCACAGGTTTTGTGGGGTTGCAAAGTTCTGCGTGGTTCAGGCGCCAAGACTTCAGCCCGAGGGAAGGCACTGCCCAGCAGGTCCCATCATGTACAGCAAAGAGCATTCATGGCAAGTAGAAAAATCACATGGTATTTATTTCCACCATACGACAAGCATTTCAGGGATACATACAGTAGTCCAGTGGCATATACAAACGTATGACTGAGACAGTGTCACACTCAAGTCAGAGCACCCTGTTCCAGTCCATTTCTGCTGACTGCTCTTCTCGGTCAGCACTCAGAAGTTTCCACTGCCAGCCAGTAGTAAAGTCTACCCTCCAGGCACAGTGAGCAAGTAGTTCAACTGACAATGTGCACAGAGCATCAGTAGTGAAGAAATCCAGAAGTGTTTATATTTAGTCACATGCCCAAATGTAGCAGTTTTGTTTTCACACAAGAATCTCAGTGCCTGCAGTTCGAACACGGTGTTTATCTCAGGACACTAGCCATTGAGAAGAACAGTTGATTGCACCACAGATAACAAGCAACACCTTGTGTCTAGCATGGAACATGTCCCCAGGGGGATTTTCACTTCGCTACACAATCCACTGCAGAGCAGATGATGTTTGTAACTTATCACTTGTCATGGTAAGATGTTAACAGCAATGAGATGGGTCAAGTCAGAGGTCAGTCATCTTCCCAACACTACCTAGCTGGATCCACTTCACTTCTGCTCCTCGCATTGGCTTGACTGTGTGTCACAACGGTTTGTGAATCACAGCCACACCTGTTGTAAGAATGGACAAAAAGACACAGTTACGTAGGAGCAGCTCTTGCGCTGCGATGTGGCTGCAAAGTCATGGACCAGCAACAGGCTAGCAGAGAGACAGGTGTCTACTATTTCTATGAAAGCTTCCCATACTGAAGCAACATAAACCACAGGAAAAAAAAGTAAGTTTAAAGCTTGGAAGGCACAGCCCTCAAGTTTATGAATGACTTCAACTGTTGACAGCTCTCCCACCAACCATTTACCTGCATAACTTCTCCCCGTGCTCATGCTGGTTGGTAACAATGTCCACTTGTCTGTGATGGGGTTGTAGTATTCCACCGATGCCAGATTGCAGGAACCATCATCTCCTCCCACCACGTAGAGGAGACCATTCACCGCACACACACCTCAAAGCAGAGCGCAGATGGTTAGATATGGGCTAACTCATCCCCCACAACATGTCACCTGCCATGTTCTGATTCATTCCCAAGCAGATACCTCATCTTCTGTTTTTATCACTTTCTTACAGTACTGATCACCTACTGATCACTAGCACATTATTTCCATTAAAAACCATACAGACAACTGCAACCAAACACCACAGAAAGGCTTAGTGTGGTTACCTGCATTTCTTCTACACATATTCATGTCTGCTACTTGCTTCCAGGTGTTCGTTCCTGGATCATAGACTTCCACACTCTTCCTTACTAAGGGACCGTCGTGCCCCCCGGTAGCATACAGCAGCCCACTGAGAACACCAACACCTGCCAAACAGAGCCCAGTGTTAGCCAAATGCATGGGGGAAAGGTTACACGTCCCTGGTTCTCCTACTGCATATGGCCTTGGCCTTTCCCAAGACATTTCCAAAACCTGGGCCACATGTGCCTCAAGATCACAGAGCACACAGTCAACCCTCTACCCAATCACCACATGTCAGTACAGCAGGCCTGCACAGTAACACCTGGCAGATGTCCTGTCTTTCAGGACTGTGCCCCCTCCTAGGTCTTAGTCTATCTGAGATCAGTAGTTCCATGACATTTGTCTGCCTTTAATCCATTTCTTTGGACTGACTCATTCTCTCATCCCCTTGCCTCCCTGACTGCTGCATTCCACCCCACCTTGTTTCCATCTGCCCTATCTTTTCTGTCATGGGGCCTTTTGCTTTTAGCTTGATTCCCAATTCCGAGCGCCTTTTGCTTTTTGTGCTGCCTTTGTGCCAGATGGCTTCATCCCTTGCACACTCTTCTTGCAACAACTCACAGGCTCCACTTCTTGAGAGTGCTGCTGGATTGCTCTCCCCTCACTCCCCTCAGCTGTGCCCCTAAACGTGGCGGCAGCACCTGGCACAGACAAGGTGCCTCCAATGCCACTTTCCCAGACACTGTTGCAGGACATGGGGTCAATCTCTGGGCATGACAGGGATCTAAAGGGTGCTTCTGCCTAACGTTAAGTAAATTAATTAAAATGTTCACCAATCCGTGAGAGTTAAAACTTCCAGCAACATATCTTCGTTAATAGGTTCAAAGGCCTCTATTAAAATTAACAAGGTGCAATGTTAGTAAAACAGAAACATAGATCTGAATTGCATCATTTCAACCCTGGGCATTAACCAGCAGAATGGCCCCTGTGCCTTGAAGATGGACTCATGATGATGACTGAGAGAAAGGCACAGAGCTGGAAAGGCAGGAGAAGGGAGAAGAAAGGCCCTACCAGCGTAAAACCAACGGGTTTTGAAGGTGGCCCCTGTGCAAATATCTTTCCTGTTTGCCATGTGCAGCACAGGAAAGGAGAGCACAGGAGCAGCACTGCGATGGTGAGTCAAAGAGCAAGCACCATCCAGGCTTGGCACCTTCTGTGCCATGGGAACATCTCCTGGTGGGGTGTCATATCCCAAAAATACAACGTGTCACATTGTTCCAAGTCCTGCCACAGTCAGCAGAAGCACAGACCATGCACGGCAGCTGCATGCTGCTCCTGAAGGCTGGTAACGCAAGGTAGGGAGGGAGAACATCTGAGCATTACTGAGCCATGTGATGGGGAAGAAGCAAGAGCTATCAATGAGCTTGGACTCACAGTAGAACCTGGGAGCGATCAAGTAGATGTGAAGGAGGAGGGGGATAATGATACCATCAGGCCTTCGCGTCACAAGATGAGGGACGACACAGCAGAGTTGGAGGGAGGGGGGCTAGTAAGGAACTTCAGCCCATTACCCTGCAGCATGCTAGGGACACAGCAGCACAGCCAAACTCTCACAGAGATGAGCGAGGGGCTCCTGTGATAGTAACAGCCAACAGGGAAACATCAGGGAAACACCTCAGGGGAATTAATGGGTGTTTCTCTGGAAAGGGGACACAGCCAACTGCCCAGCCGAAGTGCCTCAACATGAATGCATGCAGCATGGGCAACAAACAGAAAGAGTTGGAAGCTACTGTGCTGCTGGAAGGCTATGACATAGTGGCCATTACTGAAACCTGGTGGGACGAATCCTATGACTGGAGTGTGGCTATCAATGACTACAAGCTATTCAGAAGGGACAGGAGGGAAAGAAGGGGTGGAGGTGTTGCCCTCTTAAGAAATGAATTGAATGTGAGGAAATTTCCCTAAAGAATAGCCACAAGTAAGTCAAAAACCTATAGGTAGGAATTAGAGACCAAGGCAACAAGGGGAACCTTGTGGTCAGAATCTACTATAGGCCTCCTGATCAAGGGGAGGCTACTGATGAAGCATTCCTACTCCAGCTAAAGGATGTATCACACTCACAGGCTCTCGTCCTGCTGGGGGACTTCAATCACCCTGACATTTGCTGGAAAAGTAACACGGCCAGCAGTAGGCAGTCAAGGAGGAGTGCCTTGATGATAACTTCCTGGGACAAGAAATAGACAGCCCTACCCGACAGAATACGATACTGGATCTATTGGTCACCAATGCAGGTGAGCTTGTCAAGGAACACAAGACTGGAGGCAGCCTGGGCAGCAGTGACCATGCACTGGTGGAATTTGGATTACTAAGCGTCACAAATCAGTCAAGGAGTATAGGCAGGACCCTGAATTTCAGAAAGGCAAACTTACAGCTCTTCAAGGAGTTAGTTAACACGACATCCTGGGAAATGGTCCTCAGGGACAAGGGGACAGAACAAAGCTGGCAGATCTTTAAAAACACTTTTCATAGAATACAAGAGCTCTCAATCCCTAAGTGTAAGAAATCAAGCAAGAAAGGGAAGAGACCAGCATGGCTGAATCACGACCTGCTGGTCAAGCTAATAAAGAAAGAACAAGCTGCACAGGCAGTGTAAACAAGGATGGGTATCCTGGGAAGAGTACAGAGATGCTGCCCGATTGTGTAGGCATGAGGTCAGGAAGGCCAAGCCACGGCTGAAGCTGAACTTGGCAAGGGACGCAAAAAATAACAACGGCTTCTACAGGTACATGAATGAAAAAAGGAAGGTGAAAGAAAACCCCCCTGAAGAACAAGGGAACTAGTAGCAACAGATGAAGAGAAAGCTGAGGTTCTGAATAAAAACATAGAAATGTAGAAATGTCTGGATTGGAAAGGATCTTTAGAGGTCATCTAGTCCAACCTCCTGCTGAGAGCAGGGACATCTTCAACTAGGCCAGGTTGCTCAGAGCCTTGTCAAGCCCCATCTTGAATGTCTCCAGGGATGGGGCCTCAACCACCTCCCTGGGCAACCTGTTCCAGTGCTTGATTTTTTTTCCTCAGTCTTCACTAGCAACCTCTCTCTCAACACCTCCCAAATAATAATAAAAAAAAAAACCAAACTACAAGGCAGGAATCAAGGTGGTGAAGTCATTCCTGTTGTATGCAAAAATCAGGTTCGTGACCTCCTGAGGAACCTGAGCATACATAAGTCTATGGGACCTGATGAGATGCATCCCAGAGTTCTGAGTGAACTGGCAGATGTCACCAAGCCACTCTCAATAATATTTGAGAAGTCAGGGCACTCAGGTGAAGTCCCTGCTGAGTGGAAGAAGGGACATGTTACACCTATCTTTAAAAATGGTAGAAAGGAGAACCCTGGGAACTATCATCCTGTCAGCCTCCCCTCTGTGCCTGGGAAGATTATGGAGCAGATTCTCCCAGAAGGCCTGATAAGGCACATGAAGGACAGGGAGGTCATCAAGGACAGCCAGCATGGCTTCACTAAGGGGAAATCCTGCCTGACAAACCTAGTGGCTTTCTACAACAGAGTGACTGCATCAGTGGACAAGGGACAACCTATGGATGTGATCTATCTGGATTTCTGCAAGGCCTTTGACACGGTCCCACACAACATCCTACTCACCAAGTTGGAGAGATATGGATTTGAGGGGTGGACTGTTTAGTGGATAAGGAATTGGCTGGATGGCTGCATCCAGAGGGAAGTGGCTCAAAGTCCAGATGGAGATCAGAGATCAGTGATTCCCCTCAGAGGTCCATACTGGGACCTATCTGTTTAACAGTTTTATCAATGACATAGACAGCAGGATCGAGTACACCATCAGCAAGCTTGCAGATGACATCAAGCTGAGTGGTGCCCTTGATACATCAGAGGGACGGGACTTACCTCAGCATAGGAAGGACAGGGACCTGATGGAGCAGGTCCAGAGGAGGCCACAAGGATGATCAAGAGGCTGGAGCACCTCTCCTATGAGGACAGGCTGAGGGAGCTGGGATTGTTCAGCCTTGAGAAGAGAAGGCTCCGGGGAGACCTAACAGCGACCTTCCAGTGCCTGAAGGGAGCTGACAAAAAGACTGGAGAGGGCCTGTTTACAAAGGCCTGGAGGGAAAGAACGAGGGGCAATGGTTTTAAATTAGAAAAGAGTGGATTTAGACTGGATGCAAGGAAGAAATTCTTTACCATGAGGGTGGTGGAACACTGGAACAAGTTGCCCAGGGAGGTAGTTGAGGCCCCATCCATCCCTGGAGACATTCAAGGTGAGGCTTGAAGAGGCTCTGAGCAGCCTGCTGTAGTTGAAGATGTCCCTGCTCTCAGCAGGGGGGTTGGACCAGATGACCTCTAGAGATGCCTTCCAACCCAGACATTTCTATGATTTGATGATACTGTCTTGGAGCTAAAGCTCATATTTCCACAGCACTTCACAAGCCTTCCTCTCTGTATAGCACTACATTAATATTCAAAACTAATTTTAAAAAAACCTTAAAATTTAAATTTTGCAGTAGGATCATGATGGGATCATCTATCTGCATCAAACTCTCTTTAGCATTGAAGGGCTTTTATTATTTTTAAACTGTTTAACTCTTGACTACTTTCTTCTTCACAGGTCAGTGGGTTGCCGACTCCAGATGTGATGTGGTATCAGAATGGAAGGATGGTTCATCAAGATCAGTTCCATAAAATGATAGTGTCAGAAAAGGGATTCCACTCATTTATTTTTGAGGCAGTCAAATCATCTGATGCAGGGACATACGAATGTGTGGCTGTCAACCGTGCAGGAGAAGCATCTTTTGCAGTAAAGGTGGAAGTAATTGGTAAGACTGAGAGCACTGATAATTACCTGGCCACACATAGAAAAATCTCAGTAATTTAATGCCTTCCTCTGTGTGTTTGGGACATAGACTGATGAAGCAGTGGTAGATCTTCAGATATTCAAAATCAAATGATAACAAACCTTACCAAGACTATTTTAATACATACATCTGTGATGCCATATTTCTTCAAAGCACTTCTAGCAAGATACTGGGGGAATTTGGGAGATACTAATTTCCCAGGATTGATAACACGCTGATTGGCTCTCCTCTTCAAGTGGATTGTGTCTACTACACCCTAATGCTCATGGGAATTGCCTGTAGGCTAAGGAGTTGCAGTAAGGAACACATGCCCTCCTGAATTTAGCACTCTGAAATCTTAAAAAACAAGCCTGATATCAGTGTTCCATACTTACAGTAATTCCTCCTTATCTTTCCTCTTTAATTTAGCAAAAGAGCATCACACGCCTCCAACTTTCATCTTCAAGCCACAAAGCAAAAAGGTTTTTGAAGGAGATACAGCCAGACTTGAATGCCAGATCTCTGCTATCCCAACACCCCGGATTTACTGGAAAAGAAACAACGAAATGGTACAATATAATACAGACCGAATAAGGTATCCTACTAATGAGTTAGCCATTGGTGTGTTAGAAAACAGTAACCAGTATTTGTTAAGTCAGATTTGAATTGGCTGGTTTCTAAATGCAGCAAGCTGGGAAGCTAGATCTGCTCCTTGCTTACAATACCTGGTGACCAGGCCTATGTGCCAGACAGGCACCAATGCTCTAAGTCTTGTTTTGAGGGCACAGAGACTACTGTGACCAGACGCCACTCTGAATTCTCTAGACCTATGGAGATGCATGGCTTTAGGACTGAAATTTGCACTGCATTCATCATCCTCTGAGGCTGTGGGGCTACACAGGGGCCTTGATGCCACCTGAATGGTATCATGATGTGAATCACTGGTGGCTTGTAACACGTGAACTGTTTCTAAGTAGTTTGCAGTGCCCTGAAAGAATTGTTCCAGAGCACTCTCAGCTCCTCAGAATGTAAACAAACTCCCCTGATTTCAAGGTTCTCTCTCCCTCCTCCAAGCACTTACGTGTAAACACCCTCATTTTTCAGCTTGCTCCATGACAATACTGGAAGGATTTGCCTCCTGATTCACAATGCAAACAAGAAGGATGCTGGTTGGTATACCGTATCTGCTGTCAATGGAGCTGGGGTGGCCACATGCCATGCCAGGCTGGAGGTTGCAAGTAAGTACCACATCACAGTGCCACAACCACAAGTGAAACTGCCACAGGCACTTGTATACAGAACAGCCCCTCAAAATGAACCACATGAAGCTTAGACTCTAGGAGGAATTCTTTGTAAAGATACAACTAGACAAAATAATTCTCCCAGGAAAAAGTCTTTTGTTTAGTGACAAGGCACTGTGATATACGTGTGTCCTTAGCATGTTGTCTACATCAGCTATCTGCACTGTTAAAAGACTACAATTTGATTGATATCAAGCAGGAGGGTAAATATAAGTCTCTGGTGTTTGAGATACAAACTTGTCTGTTAAATTCTTCCTAAGAGTTTGCTGGCTTACGTTGCAGATAAAAAGCAATGGGGTTGCTCTACCATGGGTCTTTCCACAGTCTGGGAAAACACTGAAAGAGGCTTTTTTTCCTCTCTTCCAGCACATGCAAACAAGTCCCTTCCAGCCCCAAAGCAGTTGCGGGTTCGACCAACTTTTAGCAAGTATTTGGCACTTAATGGAAGAGGACTGGATGTGAAACAAGCTTTCTCACCAGAAGGAGAGTTTCAGCGTTTGGCTGAGCAGTCTGGACTGTATGAAAGTGATGAACTTTAACTGGAAATGAAGAGGAAAATCCACTTATAAGAGACAATTACAACATAGCTGCAGTAACCGGTGATTGCTCTAATTAGCAAAATACCTATCTACATATTTTTACTTTGACTCTTGCACATCCAGCTGTTACCATGTTAGATTTTGTTTATATGGTTTGGTGACTATAACCATTTACTGAGTATTGTATTTTAACTATAAAGCCCAAGAAAGGAGGGTAATTAGTTTTTACAAGTATAGGTGGTTTTAGTTCCACCTGTGCTTGGTTACATGCTAAAAAAATAAAGTAGATTGGCTTGTAATGCTTCTTTAATATCACTCGTGATAATATCAGCAGTCTGTGCTGTCTGAATAATAAAACCAAATAGACTAGAGTGTTTTTATGAGAATAAATTAGAGGCAAATAAAATTTTAAATAACCAACATCAACTCTGACTCTTCCTTGATTTGTTCAAGTGAGCTTATGGATGTCTGGCAAAAATGGATTTTTACCCTGCTAAATCTGCCACTGGCACCCTCCCCTGTTTGCTTCCCCCATCAGTTGTCATCTGATAGCTATAAACTATTTAGTATACGCTAGATGCTGACACTCCCTAAAACATGTGCCTGAAGCAACATCAATATTTTTTCCCCTTGCATGCTTCACCCAAAAGCTGCCCCATATAATACAAAGTGTTAAGGCTGCCATGTTTTCTCTCCTTACTCTAACCAGCAGCTATGACTTACTTGACTGTTGAATATCAACAAGCTTTTGATTTGAATCAACCCAATGGTTTGTGTGCTTCTATCCACAGTCACCTTGCTAAGAATATCAATAGATACCATGAAACCTGATTTTGCTGAGTGCTTACAAACCTAACCTGTGGAGATTTTTTTCAGCTGTACTTGGTAAAATGAAGACTTGTGAGGGTGGAAATAGTCAGAAAACCTCCTGCAGTTTCCAGTGGTAATGCTGCTGCCAGTCAGCAAACCCCACAAGCATCTTCCAGAACAGGAAAAGAAAAAAAAAAAAAAAAAAGAGGTCTTGGCTTCATGCCACCCTGTTCATGCCACCCTGTTGCATCATTAAACAAAACTCCACAGTCTGATCTGTACAACACCAACTATGAAACTCCCAAGAAAATCCTGCAGCTCTACCACCTGGCTTCTCCTCTGGGCTGCCCCAGCAATGAAATACACTAAAATAACTCTCCCCGCTGCACTCTTTCTGGGTTTGAGCAGATCGAATACAGACTGATACCCACTTCTTTTGAACATCAGGTCTCTGAGCTGCCTAGGCAAGTGTGGTAACACTGAGCAGCAACAGCACCAGCAGCTCTGCCACACAGCATCCCAGCTTGGCACCTCCGGGAGCCCCGGCAGCACCTGAGCTCGCGGTGTTTGCATCAATATACAGCTAAATGAACGTATCCCGTGTTCCCCGCCGCTCTTCGCAGCGGGAAGGGAATTTTCTGATTGCCCGAACTTAGCCTGGAAGCAACCAGATTGCGATTTATGGTTTCATTTCGCCCCGCGCCCGCAGGAACGGCTGCCCGCGCGGGCTCCAGCCGGCACCGCTTGCGGTGTTAGCAGGGAGCGGGGCGGGACAGACCGCGGGACACCGCCAACTGAAATAAAATAACGACAGCACCAAGCTCCGAAGGCGGGAGGGACAGCCCCTCGCCGGTAGCCCAGGGCAGGCTCGCTCCGGTCCCGCTCTCCGACCCGAGGCAAGAGACCGGCCCCACCGCCCGCTGGGATTCAACCCAGGGAGCTCCGGGAGCCGGGCCGGCCGCTATGGAGCCGTCGGCAGCGCGACAGTGGCCCGCGGTGGAGCCGAGCCCTCGCGGCAGCGGTAGGTGCGGCCGCCCCCGCCACCCCCCGGGCTGCCCGCAGCCGCACGGTGCAGCCCGGCCGCGGCCCGGCCTCCCCGCGGGAGGGAAACGGGTGCGGCGGGCGCCGAGGGCTCTGACTCGCCCCTGCCCCTTTCCCCGAGCAGGTGCCGCGAGCCCCCGGAGCAGCTTCAGCAGAGAGCTGGGGATGAAAACCACCCTGTGGGAGCCGGTCATCTACATCGCGTTCCTGACATCCCTCTGCATACGTAAGTCAAACGACTGAGGTGGCTTTTACAACCAACTAACCCGTAAGCGGTACCTCTTTCAGTATTTACTTCTCACTCGTCTTCCACCCGAAAGTATTTGTGTCTTCCATAGAAACCGCTCTGACAAGCTTTTTCTGGCAGCTTGACTTTGACAGCTGTAGTGAGGTTAGGAGGTGTTGTCTTACTCCAGTTTCAACCTGTGAGCAGCCCCTCTTTGCCCATTCTCTCCAGTGACGTTTGGAATGGTGAGCACGGACATGTACTACCTGAACAAAGTCATGTCCCAACTCTTCCTGGAGCCTTCCTCTTCCGTGGATGACAGGAGCAGTTTCAGGAGTATTGAGAGCAGAGAGGATTTCTGGAGGGTAAGGTTTTCATTGCAAGTATGTTTCCTTGGAGAACAAACAAGTGAAGAAGCTCCTAGTGTTAGTTCGGCACAATGCAGTCCTGCGGTTCTGCTAAAAGCCGTGTGCTAGACGTTGTGCTTTCACCTGAAGAAAAGCAAGTAACTTTTTAAAATGCATTTGGAGAAATTCTGGCTACAAACAATAAATCTGAATAGTTAGTCAAGGAAAACAATAGGCAAATCAATTGCTGCATCATATTCTCACTATTAGGCTTGGTCTCAGAAGAGCTTCAATGAAAATAGATTTTTGGTTTACAGTTCTTTTGACTTTCAGACATTAAAAATAATTTATCATTTCCACTGGGGCAGCCAGGAGAACATACCATCTTGGTTCACCGGGTTTGCTGTTACATTACCTCATATTTCATTGATGGTTGCATAACGCTTACCCCTGTTTTCACTGCTAGTTGGAGGACTTTCCAAGATGAGCAGCATTGCCCAGCTGACAGCAGAAGGCAAAGTTTGTCACCCTACTCTTCCTTAAAAATTGAAATGCCCGGTTATAACAATTCACTTGGAAGAATTGTCCTCCCTCATCCTGGTGTCTATTCTTGACAGTCCATAAAATAGCGAGCCCTTGCTATACGATGTGTGTGCTGATGCACTAGAAATGGGTGCAATACACACTCAGACGGTGACGGGTCATGGGAGCATGTTGTTTTCTACTCAGAGTAATGTTCTCCCCATCATTTAAAGCTCTTCATCTGCATCCAGATAAAACACCCAGAAAAAGAGGTGTTTTTTTCCTTGCCTTCAAAAATAAATATTCCATTTAGGTTCAGATGATGAAAAACCTGATCAGAAATAGACCCCAAAACAGATCTTCAGAGATTAAGATAACCAACAGATTTTGTTAAAACAATGTGTAATATTTGCATTTAAACATATATGTTCAGAATTCAGCAGAATTTTTCAATGGAACCCCCAACAGATGTATGTTGTAATCTTACCCTGAATTATCCCATTACATGGCTGATAGAATTGCACAGGGAATAGAATTGTCTCATAGCAAAAAGATACGTGCTTATCATATTTATAAGACAGTATATAGGTGGGAATTGTTTGTATTCTAGCTTGGACTCTGTAGCTGTGAGTAACCTGAGAACCCTGTAGAGATTTCTATGCCAAAAAGTGGAGTAATAGTGGTATTTCAAACTTCTCTTGAGTCTTTAACTTCACTTGTACATACAGTTTGCAGAGGGACCCCTGCTGGATGGACTCTACTGGAACAAATGGTACAACAACATAACGTTAACCCTCCGGAGCAACTATAGCTACATTCACTATGAGAATTTGCTGTTGGGAGTAGCCCAGATTCGCCAGCTCAAAGTACGCAACAACACTTGCTCCATCCACCCATCCTTCCGTACTTTTTTAGAAGACTGTTATGGCAACTATCGTTATCGAGCTGAAGACAGGTCTGCCTTCGGTCTGAAGAACGAATCTGAGTAAGTCATCCTACTTCAGCCCAGAAACGTTTCTGAAAACCTAATCAAATCCTTAATGCCAGTGTTCTTCATTAGTAACAGCCACACATGCAATTAGCTGAGTTTTTCTCTCGTTTACATCGAGGTAAACCATAGATTTGCTTTTGTGCCAGTGTTACAGATGGGAATTTGGCATGGGAAATCTATAGCAGAGAGACAGGAAGAACTGGAAACAGCAAGCCCAGTTCAGCAGAAGCACATGTTACTGGGCCTCTCTCAACTAACATCTCTGGAGACACATTCAATTATGTGAGGCCTGAATTTAGAGCACATGTTTATACACTGGAGTCATGCTAAGATGCTCTGGAAGCAGAGCCCAAAGGCCTGCTTCAGACACTTCATTTAGGGCTGATTTAATGCAATGAAAGAACACGTGAGCATGCCACAGTAATGACAGACTATGTAAACCAGAGATATTCCATTTACCTATAAAGGTTTTAAGGTAATAAACTGTCTGGCCCACCTCAGGTCAAATCCAGATTCATAAGCAATTGCTGGTTTGTGAATGTACCAAGTAGCTAAATGAAAGAAATGGGAACATCTTAAGGCTGTGTGTTCTGTGTGTACTTCACGTAAAGAAAAATATTATTTAAAGGTCTGGTTTAAATGGTCAGTCATGGATGCAGAACAACACAAGAACTGACGAGGACTGCATAAAGTTAAAGCTTACTTCAGGCCAGTTTCCATTAGCTGAGCTGCTTTGTTTCCCCATTTCTGATAGATGGAAATACACCTCAGCCTCCACGATATCCCCATGGTACTGGGGCTCTATGGGCTTATACAGCCCTGGAGGATATATATTCACCTTACCTAAATCGAAGCAGGAGAGCATGGAGAAGTTGGTGTTTCTCAAGAAGAACAACTGGCTCACTAGAGGAACCAGGGTTGTATTCATTGACTTCTCAATGTATAATGCTAATGTAAACCTCTTCTGCGTAATCAGGTGAGTTCTTACCTTTACTACATCTGAAATCCAGTTTACTGAGGCGTGATGTTTCTGTAAGGACACAAGAACAGGCTGGTCACCTCAGGTATGTGGAGTCATGTTTCTCAGGCAGCAGCTGTCAAGACAGTAATTCATTAAAAATGCAGAAATCCCATTAGTGCAGGGAGCAGACTCAGACCCTTCCTTTCTGTTTTGGTGCTTTTTTTGTTGTGGTTTGGGTTGTTTGTTTGGGTGTTGTTTTGATTTTGGTTTTGTTTGTTTGTGGGGGGTTTTTTGTTTGTTTGTTGTTTTTTTGGG